>VMBQ01004710.1:0-57717 GCA_007657795.1 Dreissena rostriformis
GGGGATATATTCTACTGAATGACTATTTGCCAATGATTCCATTATCAGTGTGTCTGGTCCATGGTATGGCTTATCTGCGTTCCTTAACAGTAACAGAAATGTTCCGCTGTAGTTATTTAGTTCTGCTGTTGGATCCGATTTATTGGCCTTGCATCGTATCTGGGAGGAGATTCTAGCCATGTTCGAAATTGCGTCAAATTTATTTGTTTTTTCTGACCGTGTTTTTTGTTTTCCATTTCTTTTTTAAAATGGTCATTTCATTTATTTCGATAAATGTTTTCTTATCATTTGGTTAGCTCTTGAGGTGTGCTGGGAGTTAGGTTCTGTTGTGCTGTCACTTGGAAGCTGGCCCGTGTCCCTATTCTGATACAGACAGCACAGGTGGTTCTTGCTCGCAAAACGTCCCTGAAATCTCTTCCTTAGTGAACAGGCTTTTTCAACTTATTTCATCTGAAACGGCCAAAAAGACCGATTGTGTGAAATAAATTTTATTTAAATGGACTGTCTTTTTTTTTGACGACCAACCGCATCGGACGAACACTTACATTACAACAACAACAACAGCATTATTCGTTTACGGAAAAAGCCGCGGTTAGTACCGATTTTTTGTGTTGCAAAGACAAGTCCGGCTACTACTTAAAAACAGAAAACGCGAGTAGCTAACACGCCTTAGTATTCGACTGTAGAATACAGTATGTATTGGTGGGAGAAAATCGATAAATATATAATAAATAATCGGACTATTTGGCTACATATGTATTATAATTATATTGGCTATTGTATGCACTGAATAATGTGGTTTCATTTAGTTACGTTGACATGACATTTCGAGGATTCTCAAAATCCGTAGTATTCGTTGGATCTTAAATTCTTATAAAACCTAAAAGAAACAACATCTCTTTATGTTTTCGTCTGATATCACACTCTCTGCGCTCAAATTACATGCGCTAAAAGAAGAACGTCTCAATAACCCGCAGTGTCTGATTTGTATTATCGAAATATCGCCATAACGTGGTGCTAATTAGCGGGATAATGCGAAGGTCAATATACCAGTATCGCAACACACATTTGCATTAATGGTCCCAATATTGTCTGGTGTAATTGTAATAAAAAAACAGTGGTCCTATTTCTTTCAGTCTGACATGACTCCAAGTAAGCGCATAACAAATAACAAGAACAAAACTTCGAATTCATAAATGTTGACAATAACGCAATCTGAACTTTGTATATATTGTATCAGTTTAATACATTTGTTCCAGAATATATAGTATACGATTATTAACAGCAGAGTAAAATCATGTTAACAAGAACACAAACTTGCATTTGTTTTACTTCATTACTTATTGTCATTGTAAAATCACATTTTCTCATCCCTGTACCTGGATATATCAAGCAAGTCGTTTCTGCCATGGGCCTTTAACAGCAATTGTGGTTTTACCGATACTTTTTCTAATAAGCTTTTATATGTAAAGCGCTTATCAAAATGTGTTAAAATTCGCATCAAAGGAACTAACACGTTTACCGACATGTTAAAACTGTTTTCCCCGTGTTGACAGATTAACATGTTTTATGTTTTATATAACAGTTCAAGATATTAAATAATATTACTTTCTAGACATTTGAACTCAGAACACATAAGTTAATCGAGCATTCATGATAGACAGTGGAGGGAAATTACAGGCCTATTTCAGTTTTTAGTAATCAATCAATCAATTTATCAATGAATTTATCAATCAATCACTCCATCCATTCATCAATCAAGCCATCCAAACGCCCACACACTCATCCATCCATCTAATTACGTGTAGATTTTCTGAAAGTAGACACATTTTTTATTGTTATCGGTTATCCAAGCAACTCACATAATTTATAATTTATTTTCATTGCTTAACAAAGCATAATATTAGAGCCATCTTTATTGTTTTGATATGAGATTTCGAAGTAACTAGCTGTTTCGTAAAAAAAAAAAAAATGNCTGTTATATGGAAAAGCAAAATAGAAGATCTTTTTTTAGGCAGATCTCACGTGTCCATTTCTAGCATGTGGTGGAAGCATTTTATGTATGTTTTAATTTTAGAGCACAGTTTTTGTAGAAACTAGAATGATATGCAATTTGTTTTCGTATTCTTTTATTTTGCACAAAACATGTTTTTGCTTACAATCAATCTCCTTAACACGTTAACAAAGTCGAACGTTGGAAGCAGGCAATTTCATTCAATTATTTTATTGTTATAAATTAGATATAACGCCATTTTAATTCGTGAATTAATACAGATTACATATAGCATACTCATGTTATCAGGATATCGAATAGCGGAATAGCTGAAGCCGTTGCAGCATATTTATATGATAATTTCACGGTCTACAGTCAAGATAAAATCTTGGTTAAGTATGAAGCGAATTTGTACACTAGGTAGGTTTTTTTCTGCCATATCGTGCTGTTGTGTTGGCGGGTTTAAAAGGCGACAGCACGACAATATGCCAGAATGACAAATACCCGCGCAAACACGGCAATTATGTCATTTCTTGTATATTCGTGTTAAATGTACCAATGTTACCTTCTTTAATGTATCGATAATGTTAGTGTACGAGTGTAATCTTCATGTTTTATGTGAAGAGGACTGAAGGTTCGATAAACAAAACAATAATTATTTATTTTGATGAATTTCCATAAACGTGTAGGCTAATGGAAATCTATGTCTCCGCCAACACCTATCCACCATTCTCAACGGTGTGTTGATTCCACCGACAAAAGGGCATTCCCCACTCAAGATCTCACTCTGCGCGATTCTGATGAAAGTTAGGTAAAACAATCATTATTAATTCATCAGATAAAAATTCACTGTGACTTTTAAGTGCTTAAGTCAATGTGTCGTTATTTCAAATTAAATCTTTTTTGTACTACACATAAAGTCGTTAAATATTGAAACGGCGATGGTTGTGTGTTGATGTCCCAATTCTTCAAGTTCATCAGTGCGAACATGTCAAGTGATGGAAGCAAATTGCAATAGGTTATGACTGAAAGCATGTGTACTGATATCTCCTTTCGTTTAATCAGCATATGATTAAAAACATATGACATGCGTTTAAATTCATGACAGTCGTGGCATAGAAGGCGACAGAGAAGTTCGTATTTAAGGTCGCCAATGAATCAATTACTTATAAAATAATATCATATGTGGACAGGCAACCTGCACCATTTCAAGGTTAATTATTTACGTTTGTAATTCCATTTCCCAATACAATACAAACAAAATTAAAATTGCCGTTGGAACTAAAACATTAAGTGGGTGGTATTATCATATTTAATAAAATCGAAACTTATATCTGAAATATATCGTCATTAAAACTAAATTTTAGAACACACTGTTAAATATGTTTCACGCGATGATAAGAACGTTAAACAGTGCATACTATTGCATGTATTTGAAAGTAACCAAACCAGACATAAAACATGTATGTTAATATTGAGTCATTTTAGCTGTCTGGTACATCGAAACATCAAAGAATTGACATGTATATAACATATAAGTTCATTCATTACTTTCGGAGATCATAAGATAAGAAGGACCGGTGGTTTGACAATAAATACAAATTGTGAGCACAAATTTAATGTCAAGTAAAACAAAACCATTAAGTTTTTGTGAAGCTGAACAATTGTATTAAATCAAAATTTGTCGAGGTAAATACACAACATTTTTGCATAAACGGAAAAAATACCACCATCATCTAGCCAAGTTTGAAATTATAGCTTGAATGAATGATCGATATAGATCAATGTGGAACAGTCTTGTTTGTGTACTCTTGGAAACAAAATCGTGATCGTAAATTGTATTCACCTTTTTCATTATTAGACAATTAATTTAACTTTAAATTTACCAAAGTTATACTTCTACTTGACAATCTATTCAAAAATAAATACACTTTCGCCAAAACCAGTGCGATTTAACTTTTTTTAAATAATAAAAAGTGCAAGAACATTTACATAAATGTTCATCCACTTTATAAAAGCAACAGTCGTGAATTGCGAAAAATAAAATGATCCATGCATGAGATTGATATTTATGTAAATAATTGTTTAAATAAGAACATAACTTACTAACTTATACAAATCTAGATTAAATTATAAAGTAGTATAATGCATTTGCCCGATGTGTGCACCAACAAATCTACCATAAACAAAACGTAACGAATGTCTTATTGTGTTAATAGCTTCCTTAACAAAACGCCATCTTTCTTGGTATATGAATGCTTTTTTTAACAGGCGATTCGATATTGGTCGAACAGTTGTGTAAGATATTCATTGAATATCTTTTATGCTAGTATCCTTCAACTGTTATTATTTAATCAACGTACCGATCAAGTTTTGTAACACCACCAGTAGTTATGTGTCGTTTCCGAAGATTTTGGCGACCTGCATGGTAACATGTTCCTGCTGAAGAACAAGAATATGACTGGATTGCACGGGCTGTTGAGGGGATATAAGCGTTGCAGCACGATGTAGTAACGAACATCAAGCCAGTTGATTTCATATACGTCCAACATGTGAAACACCGTGGCCGGAAGCCAGCAAATCAAGAATGCTGAAATTGTATTAAGAAAAAAAACATATAAATATTATATTAAGTGCTCAGTACTGTTGCTTATAATGAGGATAATTGTATTTAATGTCTGACCAAGTACCATACGTGAACACTTAAAAAGCTGTTCGTATGATTGAGTATAAGACACAACGAAGGAATTTGCTGATCTTTCAGCAGTTTGATCGTTAGACTCGAGCTAGGTTTCAGAAAACAATAACGTTCCATAGTGGTAACTAAAAAGCCCTAAAGCCTCTGGTTATAGTTCCAGTAGTATTTATTGCTACATTAATATGTTTTGAACAAGTTAGTTTTGTTTAAAAGGATTATTATTTTCGAATTCTGGAGGCAGACAATTATTGATATTGCATAACATATTGGATCAACATGTTTCATTTAAATACAATTTAATTTAAGATTCCCCTTAATAACTTTGAAAAACTATCGAACGTGGATGAACGGCCATCAGACTTGTCAAGAGTTGCTTATATATAACAAAGACCGTTCGGAGTGGCGTCAGAGCAAGACGCTTAATTGTAAGCCGTTCAAATAGTGTCTTTTAATTGATTTAAATCGCAATACTTTGTAGTGACCGGACTAAGACAGTGACTCCAACTGTCTACGTATGTTTATGTTGTGTTGTGCTGTACGTTTTATCAGGTATTGTATTGTGTCACCTGACTAAATTAAAAAAAAACTGATGGACATAAACAAGAATGTATCTTCAGAAAATGTGTCTTGAATTGAATTATTCTCCTTATCAGTTCTTTGCCTGACCCAGCTAATGGTCGCTGAACGCGAATCTTGTTCGATATATTTAGCATCAGACACTCGTTTCTGCATCATGATGGTTTCAAGCATGATACTAACTACCACTGTACAAAGTACATACCTTAATCATATGCAATACAAATTATAAAATAGTATCGCTAAAAAGTAGATGGTGCCATCTTACCTAATTGTGAGTTGGAAATGTTGGGAATATTTTCATCAACATATAGCATGGATATGACATGTTTATTTTAGTGTTCACACGTGATGGAGTACATACAATTATATTCGAGAAAAGTCTCAACAAAGTATTTAAGAATGCATATGTTATGCACAACAAGTTTCTAACCAAATTTTGAAAAGACACGTGCAATTTAGATGAGAGCGATAAAGTAAAGTACTCGATCCCTAAGGACAAAATATAAAATTGCATGGGATACGATCAAAATGATCAAAATATTTTCATAACCGTTAACACAGGTGTGAATTGGTATTTCCAACGTACGCATGTTGGTAGGACTTAAAATATGGGCATGAGTTAATTTGCATAAATGTTTTCTGTCAGGCGCTATGAAAAGAAATGTCTACCATGCGTTATCAACCGAAACTGATTTTTAAAAGCCAGCGATGTTTGCATATTGTTTTGAACCACATTAATATATATATATATGTGTACCCATCCAAATGGGATTAAATATTTTATGTTATCACAAGAATAGTTAGTAACCGCTTTCCATTGGGGCAAAGTGCTTGCTGACGACTTATTTAGCCTTATTACATATCAGAATTTAAAACATCCGACAAACGAGAGTATATATACTTGGGCAATAAAAAACTATGATAACTGACCCACTTGAGCAAAGAAGAAAACATTGCTCATGAGCTTCAATACTGTCAAGTCAATTTCATCCATATTGAAGGCATACAGGAGATAACAACAAATCGCATATTTTAATCACGTTTAATCATTTGCGCCGGTACATCATAGCAAAGTAAGATGGTATTATCACTGTCGACAATCGCAATTGAGAAATGCAAATGAATACTGCAGCATCAAAGGCCAACCAGACCCAAGGATTTGTTCAAGAAACCTAAAGGGAATGTATTTCAAATATCAAAACAGCTGACTACAGCACGCGTGTACGGTACAGACTTGCGTAGTAAGCTACGCTAACAAACTCTCACTCACTTACATGGATAATGACAACAAGTCACGGGCATAATGATTTGTTTTGAGACCTCTTGTGGTATACCTACTCGGCGCAGATATAAATCTAGGCATGTCATGCTCTATTAAACCCAGCATGACTTCATTAATACTCCATCGGTGGAGTACATAAGGAGTGACAGAACGGCAAGAAACCGACTCTGCAGGAACAGAACAAAACCAAATCTACCGCAATACCTTCTTTTGTATGACTATAATAAATAGGAGCAGGCTACAAAGAAATACTTTAATATAATGCTCGAGATTAAGCTTATGATATCTTTAAATAAGCACCTTATGCCATTGTGCATACGTTTACAATGTCTCAAGATAATTGTTTAGATAACACCATGTACCATACTATATCAGGGCCCTGATCGCACTTCTAAATTCGGATGAATAATGGACAGTAATGTATCTTTTCACTTCGAAAATACCGTCTTAATAAGACGTCACCCGCTGTGTAAGTTTGTGATAAATGAATTAAATTTGAATTGTCTAGCCAGACACATGGCGATATAATTATTGTAGTTAATGGTTTGTTACGTATTTAACAAGCAGAGCGATATGAAACAAAATGCATATCTTTTCCTAAGATCAGACATGGGCGCAGAAACATCAGGCTCGGAATAAAAAGCATGGTCACGGCGGTAATCTATAAACAAAACGTGGGGATTTATACAATATAAATCATAAAGCATTATTTAATGATTATCATTTTTATTTAATACTATTAACATTGATTGATACAAAAAAAAAATATAATAAACCAGCAGAAATCATATGCCTGCCCTACATAAATAATGTTTAAATTAACATTTGATATATATTGTCTTTATGAAATTACACCACATTGACAAAACGTTAAGAATTTTAACTTTATTGTTTTGTGTCAGTAATGCTAAGTGTATACTAAGGGACACAGTGTCTTTTATATTACTCAATACACTGAAAACAATATCTGCAAAAGTAAAGAAAGCAAACAAACTTACGTGAACGTAAATAAATATCATGTTATGTCCCAAGTGAACACAAATATGTTCGTCCAATAGAAAGGTACCAATAATACCTCGTACGATTATTATATAAAAAATGTCTTCAGCTCTTCGAAACTGTGAAAAGAAACAACTGAAGCGGTAAAAATAATTCATGACATACAATGGAATTTAGCGAAAATAAACACGTTTATAACAGTGCTTTATCTTCTCAAAAAACACATCATATGTTGCAGCATACTTTGTTCAATGACACTTAATTATTTAATAGGAAGATGAAAGTAGCGTTCTCGATGATATCCTGTTAACTGTTTATTTGCTTGTTTACATAAAAATAATTTAGGCGATGTTGGATCTATAGTACTTGACTTAAAATAAAAATGAGATCGATATAATAATAATGACGAATAACATATAATTAGTATATTTATATATCGATTAAGAAAACATTCATTTTAAGAAGCATAAATTTTGTTTATATGAAAACGATATATATATGACCAGCAAAGTTGTCAAAAGATGAAGTGGTGAATTGTAATTTATTAAAACTCATTGATGAAACAATTGATTTAAAAATTCTCTCTTTCTTCTGTCATGACAATGAAGCTTTTTAATTTAAATAAATATATGTTAAAGCATTGCCCTGCGAATGAAAATAGTAGTAGTAATAGTAGAGGTAGTAGTAATAGTAGAAGTAGTAGTAGTAGTAGTACTAGTAGTAGTTGTAGTAGTAGTAGTAGTAGTAGTAGTAGTAGTAGTAGCCAATCATGTCATTTCGTTCCTCATCAGTTGTATTTCTAGTTCTAACATATCTTAAATCGTGTTTATCTTCTTGTCTAAAATGTTTACATGCAGCGTCTCGGCGTATGTTGCCATCATGATTATAATAAATACCACTTTTAAGACACAAACCATTTTATCATGCACCCTTAACTTTATTACGCTAAATGAATGTATTATTCATTCTAACACGGCGCGTGCAAACTTTCATATAAACAAAGAAAGAAATCGTCCATGGGTTATTCTGCAGTAATTATGGGCTTAGCTTATACACTGACAGCACGCGCTATGACTGACCAAAACATGCCGATACATTTTCCACCAGCGTAATAATCCGGTATTTTATGAATGAAAGTCACGTGACAAAATACTACGCAATGAAAACAATTGCGTAAAATTGAACCAATTTCCCATTTATTCCATCACAATTAATATAAATATCAATAAATAAATCCAAAAATGAAAAACACTTCATGTTCACAAACACGCGAAACACCATGTGTAACTGAATAACGGATGAAGATGAGACGTTGTGTAAACACTATTTGTAATGTGTTCTTGTACAGTATCGTTTATTAATTTCAATTTACGGACACTGTAGTAGAATTCTTATTTAATCAAACGGATGAAATGACCCGTTTTTTTTCCATCCTGTTTGGCTTTTATTGAGGGAGGTGATCTGATTGACAGAACAGCCGAAAGTTTTTTTATCGGCGGAACTTCACATAAAGTAGAACGCAAGAAAAATTAGATACATTGTATAAATCTTTAGCAAAAACCGTGTTAGAATCGACATAATTCTTTTACGAAATAGTTTGTTGTCGAATAACCCACGGCCGGCAGTTTAGATGCGTGGTTTCAAATCACTCGTGCTTCGCACTCGTGATTTAATTCCTACGCATTTAAACTTCCGGCCGTGGGTTATTCGACAACAAACTATAACGTAAAAGAATTATTTCTTAATTTTATAAAAAGCGAGACTTAGTATTTAATGTCAATGGCAAAGAATTATCAAAAGGATTGTGGATGGAAAACATTTAAAAGTTATGAATTGACAAAATGTCATATCTTAATCTTGGACAGTCTACGCGCCAGGGTTAGTATTGCCTACGATCGAAATATTTTCGACAATCGAACTTTGTTCGGTGAAGAGGTTTGTTTACGAGAGTTTGTGCAGATGGAGTGTGGCTGTCGGCACTTCGCTTCTATCTGCACGTAACAGACACGTGCACTTGATACGTTATTTATGAAAGTGATTCTTACTATGAATAAGAGGATCTTGATGTATATATGTAAAAGTGCCCATATACGAGGATTTTTTTAGTTTCATGTGTTGCTTTATTTAACAACCTGTTAACTGATTCAGAGTGTAACCATTTTCTTTTAGTTTGTGATATATTGCAAAAAAAATGACAATTTTATTGAAAAATATGCAAAAGAACATTACAGCAATACCAAAATTCTCCTACAAAATTGTCTCGTTCAAAATAATTATTTGTTGTAAGCAATATACTTGCAAAGCTTTTGCAATGATTAATGATGCAGATGTTATATATGAGGGTTTTGAACATATTAATTTGATTATTAAATGAAACTCGGCACATGTATGCGTATACTATAAAATTGCAGCTATTTGCGCTGAAAAGTTCGACTCAACTAATTTTTTTTTTTGGAACTCACTTCAAACTATTTTTGTTTGCTTTTTTACATGCGAAAAAAAAAACTAACTAATGATGCCCTGAGTCATGTATTGTCATTCATACTAAAGTGACAAGCACATATTTCCGTAACGCAAAGCGCTCAACAAAGTTGCTGGTTTATTGAGTTCCGAAAAAGGTCTCTTCCAAATAATCAACCAAGTGTTGAAATAATTTAAATCTGTCATTTTGCTTCGCTAGATATGCATGATTGTAAAAAACGTTTTATATATAAGTTTCTGTTTCAGTTCTAGCTACTGAGGAAAAACTGTTTTTGAATAAGTACATGGTTTTACTTGGAAAGCATACAAATTTAATCTATGTATTGTGCAAATCAACACATAATAAAAAGACACTAGTCAAAGTAAAAATGATATCATCTTTAACATCAAATCCTTTCTTCAATACCAGTAACTAATTTACCAACACCGTCCAGTTGTATCTGTGGTAGCTCTATTGTTGTTCTCTTTGGAACTGATTATAAAAACGTAACACTGTGCCGTAGAACTGTTTAATACCGCCAATATGTAAGTATTGTTTTAGCCGCGTCATATGAAAAGGGGTCATATACCGTATGCACCAGACAAGCCAGTGCGTAACGCGCAGTCTGGTCAAAAGCTACTATTTTTGCTACAAAGCAGACATTGTAGCCCCTGCATACTGCGTTGAATGTTAAGGCTGTTAAGTTAGCCAAGCTAGCCGCATAAGACCTTAGACCCATAGTTGCATGACGCGGCTCAATCGATAATTTTATTTCAGCAGATACTACATGTAAGTCTTGCATTTGTTGAAAATGTGGTCATTTTTTGTTAACAAACATTGATCTGTAAGAGATTATACTGTAAAAAAGACTGTTTCCGTGTTGTCAAGTCATTCTACGAAATAGTGAACACAATGATGCTTTAATTTATATCTATGCTCATTCTCCTATTCATATACAATTGAATCAGAGGAGATAATTTCATAGTTGTATATGCAGGAGCGAAATAGCAGTAGTATTCACTATATATATCTTTAATCAGTTCTAATTTATCAAATTGATCATTCATGGATCACAAAAGGAATGATTTGCAATTGTTACGAATATAATTGAATTTTATAGTATCAATTTATCTTGAATAATATATATAATTAGTCGAATTGTTGTGCAGTGAAGGATAAAGTTATATTCGTTTGTAACTCCCGGTTTCGTCCGAAATTATAAAACAACACGTTTTGTAAATACACCAAATTTAATACAAGCAATATGATATTTTATAATAACAGTAAAAACATTGACTATAAATATTGGTTATAAACTTAACCTGGTATGTTGCCTAAAAACTGAGGGAAAACTATAAATGCTATTTGTATTGATTCATTTACCTCACTATTTATATTAAAGAAATCGACTTCACTTGATTTTAACAGTCTTTATCCAAATTAATGAATCCATTAATATAACATATCGATATATATTAGTCAGCATCATGTACACAAATACGGCTATATACATATACAACTATACAGCAAAAAGTTTAAAACAAAATTGTATAAAGGTCAATTAAATTATCCAAACAAGAAATACGTCTGAAAAAAAATTATTTTACATTTCGAATGTTGTTTTTAAAGTAGTTTATGTATCTTGACTGTGTAGTAAACAGCTTTAATGTATATATAAATGATATATTTCGTTATCTCCTTAACAGCCAACTTATCACAATGGATTTGAAACCTTAAGGTATTACCTGCTTGTTACACGACACTACTAAAATACTTATAAGGCTTATTGTTTTCCGCCTGTGCTATTTCGTACCGCCGATACAGTATATTTGTAAATGTACACGTTCTTCATCAAACCTCAGGCATGGTTTAATGTGTCGTGTTCTGAGAAAACTGGGCAAAATGCATGTGCGTAAAGTGTCATCCCAGATCAGCCTGTGCAGTCCGCACAGGCTAATCCGGGACGACACTTTCCGCCTAAACTGGATTTTCGCTAAGAAGAGACATCATTTCAACGAAAAAATTCCATAAAAGCGGAAATTGTCGTCCCTGATTAGCCTGTGCGGACTGCACAGGCTAATCTGGGATGACAATTTACGCACAAAAGATTTGCCCAGTTTTCTCAGAACACGCCACAAATAACAATACGAATTCATAAATCAATGTTCACAATAAAGTCCATATGTAACGTTTGAATTAATTAACAAACTGCAATATGTACAATCAAGTTCTTATAGAAACGATCGAGGAGATTGAATAAATCTATGTGTGTTTGTTTGTTTAGTTCAATTAGTTGTTAATAAAGTTAGTTCTTAACAGTAATTGATGTCTAGATCAGGTCCACCTCACACACATACGAAGAATAATACTGGCAAGGGAAAGTATGCCACTCTCCTGTCCACATCATAATCAAACAATGCTCATTTAAATTCATATTATTCGGACGATCTGAGGCCCACTTCTGGAATCCTGTCTGATTTCGCATCGGAATACGATCTCCGCTATGTGCCCATTTCCAGTCTCCATCTTTAATTCTGCCACTGCCACCAAGGTGAGCATAATACCCATATGGAATAAATGTCTTGATGAAGGCGTTCTCTTGCTCACTGCTGATCTCTACTAGATACCCACCGATATCGGAGCAGATTTTTGTTGCCGAGTTATAATCCGCAGCTTTAAGTGGACGAACATAGATAGACTTGCCGTGTTTGCCTACTTTACTACCCTCCTTCAAACCATACTCGGTTAAGCGCTTATTCAAATCTGCCTCTGTTTTGTTTATCCTCGCTTGGGGCGAATCTGCCTCTAATTTATTTATCCTCGCCTCGAAACCAGCCAGAGCCGAAATGTCAAGCTTTACTTCGTCTAATCTTCGGTTCAGAGAATCCAATTTAGTCATGACACTGTCCATTTTTTCATTCATTTCAAGTATCGATCGACTTTGATTGACAGTTATGTCATTTACATGTTTAACGTGTGATTTCGCTTCGCTTCGATAGACCTCGACATATCTGTGTATCATTTCAACTTCATTTTTCAGCGATTTTTTCTCAGACTCAAAACCTTTTCTAACTACTTGGTTGAAGATGATTGGATCACTTATCTGTCCTTTTTCGGCTTTATCACATCCGCAATGGCTGACGTTTTGAACTTTACTTGAAAAGCCGTCAGTTCCATGCAAGAGCTGTGCTAACTGGCTGGAAATATTTCCCATATCATGGCGAAGTAATCCAATTTCTACCTCCATGCCATCTCTTATAGAGTTTATCTTTTTATCCAGCAAATTTACAAGTCCTGAGCTACACACGATGGTTATAAGTAAACTCATCACCGTTAAGCTGAAAACGAACGCCATAGTTGTGATTAACTGTGTGGTTTAAATCTACGTAAAAGACACAAATTTACTTATTATTTTATTTCCTTTTTTTGAAACCGGTGTCTACTCGTATTGCTCATACACGTTAAACTGTTTTCTGATAACTGAAACATTTTCTCAAAATTATTATTGGTCCGCTACAGCCAATCAGGAATAGGCACTTCAATGTACAAGTGTGTAACCACTTCATGTAGAGTTGCGTATGGAGCAATTTTTTTAAGTATTCTGGGATAAAGATCAGTATGTGCCCAATAGTATGCCTTTGTTTTCAACAGGCTCGTGTGTTGTTCGTACTTGGAAAATAGGATTTCTCACCAATCATATCATACTTTTTAATAATAAGAAACCAGAAACTATGTAACAAGGCCCGTAAGCTGATTCGGTCAAGTCCGGAAGATTTGAGAAAACTAAAAATAGTGTGTAAAATAGCTTATAAAACCTTATATTTGTTAATGCTTATTGGATCTAATTTTAACATATAGCCATAACGATGCTGATATGTTCGATTTAGCATTTTTCAAATATGGCCTGTCTTCAGTTTATATTCCAATTGTAATACCAATATTCATAATTCGTTTAACAAGTTCTACATGTAATGCTAAGATACACAGACTCACACATATACATAAGCAATGGCAAGTTAGCCGATGCTGACATGTTTATTCGTGTTGCTTATTTGGATATTTTATGAATTTTCAGATAGTTTGTGAATGTTCGTTGCTTTGCGAGGGCCCCTGGTATAAAGAAGTTTCCTGTATTGAAATAATGTATTTAATAGACGGTTTATATGTATTATATAAAATATAAATATTATGTCTATACATTCGAGCTACCTAATGGGCAATTGTACATTCTGCATTGACCATCCACCTAAGATGCAACACGATGATACAGAAAATGTACTAAACAATGCTAGGTTTTGAATTATTGTGAACAACAAGGGATATAATAGTGCATCTACTTATTCAATTTCATCGTGCCGTACAATGTGGTTATTAGATTACAATGGTGTATCTGAGCCATTGAGTAATTAAATAGCAATTACATCGATTGTTTATTCTCTTTCATTGCTTTTAAAAAAGCAGGCCTAAATTTATTCATTACAGGCGGTTCTATAATAAATGGTATCTAACCACTACACTGATATCTGCCTAATATAAAGGTGCCTCATATAAAGGTGCCTCATATAAAGGTGCCTCATATAAAGGTGCCTCATATAAAGGTGCCTCATATAGTTTTTATATCAGGTTAATATAAGTCAATGATTGGAGGTAGGTTAAACTACTCGGAATCAAGTATTAAGTCATCACTTTGGTAACACAGAATCAGATTGAACACAACAAACAATTTAATATGTAATATATTTTAGACACAAAAAAGCATCGAAAACAGCAACACTCTTATTTTATAACTCTTAATCGAAAGTGCAAGTGACGTTATGATTAACATGTAAAACGTCGTATAACATATTCATTCCCGCTAAACGGTAGCGTCGTAGCTATTATATTTCATTATTTCTTTAAAAATGAGGACGTAAAGCTATGATAAACATACTATCAGGCAAGCCTCGCCGTTCTTTAATTATAAGCCTCACCTGGTATATAACACGCATTTCATCCACATACACGCACATGAGGACGAACGTTGTGTACAATCCGATCGGAAATCCTACTTCTAGAATGTAAAGGCTTAACAAGACTATTGTTGGTGCAAACAAATTTGGAGATGAAGATGTTGTATAAAACGCACTGTCCACGAACTAAATCTGCAAACTCCGTTGTTGCTTTAAAATTGGTTCGGCTTCTTGACAAGTACTCGTATATGACAGTGGTTGCGGATCAATTTATATATAGGTATTTTATTTGTATTTCGTATTTACATTGTGTCACATCTGGGCATTAATTTGCCAATTAATAGTTTACATATTACACGCATTATTTTTGCGAACAGGCAGCACAACTAAAAGTGTCTCCAATATGTTCATTCCGACAACGATACCGTAAGTTATTCATAGCACAAAGCTGATACCTAATTGTCTCTACGTGTCGTATGAACAAATGATCAGTCTCGCGATAGATGGCCCTATCCGGATTCAGTAGTATGTCGAGGGCAGCCATATTGATAATAAATGGTTAAAACTTAATGTAAAACAGTTTAAAAAACGCGAGAGTCGACAGGCGATATTATTACACCGATATTTGAACAGTACAAATATCGCGTGTCGCTTCGTGTATCGCGCAAAATATCGAGTATCGCTTCGTGTGTCGTGTGTCGCGGTCTGAAATTAAACCGCGATACACGAGATTCGGATAATATGGGCGATATTTGAATAATAAAATATTGTGTGTCGCTTCGTGTAACGTGTGTCGCCCTTTGAACGCAAGACACGATATTTTGCGCGATACTCAAAGCGACACACGATATTTTGCGCGATACACGAAGCGACACACGATATTTTTCGCGAAACACGAAGAAACACGCGATATATACCACGATATATCGTCTTTTGGGCTACCTACACAAGGGCGATATTCCGTGGTACATTCACGCGCGTCGCTTCGTGTATCGCGCAAAATATGGTGTGTCGCTTCGTGTGTTGCGCACAATATCGTGTATCGCTTCGTGTGTCATGTGTCGCCCTTGATGAAAGAAGGGCGAGATTATAGATGGCACTATCCGGATTCCGTATATACACGAGTGTCTGCTGCATTCATATTAATATCAACTTAATAGTAAGTTTAATGCATGTGCGTAACGTGTCGTCCCAGATTAGACTGGTCAGTCCGCACAGGCTAATCAGGCATTTCAATTTCCCCGTGATGCTAGTTTTCGTTTAAAGGAAGTCTCTTATATGAGAAAATTTAGATAAGACGGCAAAAGTCGCCCGTGTTAAGCATGTTCGGACTGCACAGGCTAATATGGGACGACACTTAGAGCATTTGCATTATGTCAGGTTTACCAAGAACGCTGCTCATTTATATGTTGTCTGGGTTGATTTTAAAACGAAACTGGCAGACAGTTGGGTGCAACTTGTGTATGTTGGTCATATAAACTTGGTAGACTGTTGAATGATCTACAAACACACAATACATGTTGTTGATCAAAGGGGCAACTGGAAGCAGTCGCATTGATATTAACAATAAGAAGCAGAGGATGCAACACACTGCTATTTCACTCTGGATACTTTCCTAAAAGCCCTTCGGGTATTTGGCACTTTATACAGCACATCTTATTCGTGATAATTAACCAGCAGTTCATATACTTGCGCTTTGATGTCAAATAGGTTAACTGTTCAGTACGTTTTATCAATGTATTACTAGGAATGAGGTTGATACACATGGAAACGGTAATCTATTTTAGGATTTGTGATTTCTGATACCTCAAACTTGTAGGATTAACTGAGAATCATATTTTTCTTCAAGTTTCTTCAAGTTATAAACTAAAATAATGCCATAAGTAATTGGTGTGAACACTTAAAAATCGTATATATAACAGTACGGCCACTGATGCTGTATTGAAGTTTTTAAATATCGAGCATTACTAGCATACTGTATAAACGAGAGTCACATTGTTATACTCCCGTGAGTTATTATTATAAAAATCGAATACATTTTGAAGTTTTTACATTCTCTNTTAAAAAAAAAAAAAAAAAAAAAAAAAAAAAAAAAAAACGTAAGAACTATAAGCTTGGTTTATGCGCTGTACATGTGTCTAAAAAAACACGTGTACGTTTGCAAGCACATGCAGTAGTAAACAATTGTGAATGGGTGTCACAGTTTAAAATGAGCGTCGCTCTGGGAAATCGGGGCTTAATGCATGTGCGTAAAGTGTCGTCCCAGAGTAGCCTGTACATGCTAATCAGGGGCGACACTTTCCGTCTAAACTGGATTTTTGCTCAGAAGAGACTTCTTTGTAACAAAAACAACATGAACGCGAAAGTATTACCTTCCAGGGATTCGAACCTAATGCGCTACCACTATATACCACATGGGCTATCATATTTATAAGCGAAATATAAACGCTATATTGTATTCCATTTATTTTAATATGTCACAGTACCAAATGACCCCGCGTTACTCACCAAAATGTCACGTGTTTCTGACGTCACTTTCAGGACACGCAGGGTATCCGGTTGAAGCTGACCATGGGACTGTGTGTGCCAGACACGTGTCATAGTGCCGACATCGAGGGGCTGTTCAAATTAGGTAACAAATAAACGCCGCCGTCATCGTCATCGTTTCCATAAACCGCAGTTTCTAAATGAGCCTCGCTCTGGAGAGAAGAGGTTTTATGCATGTGCGTAATGTGTCGTCCCAGATTAGCCAGTGAAGTACGCACAAGCTAATCAGGGACGACCATTTCCGCTTGTATGCTGTTTTTTTCGTTTAAAGGAAGTCCCTTCTTAGTGAAAATCAAGTCTAGTCAGAAAGTGTCGTCCCTGATTAGCCTTTGCGGACTTCACAGGCTAATTTAGGACGACACTTTACGCACATGCATTAAGCCCAGTTTTTATAGAACGCGGCTCATTTAAATAATTACGTGCATCAGCAGCTTGAGCATTATCATAATTATTACCAGCAACAGCATTTGCAATACAAGTATCGATACCTGTATAAGTTAACAGCCACACTATCAAAATATATTGGTATCAACATTATTGATATCATACGAGCCGCGCTCTGGGAAAATTGGGCTTAATGCATGTCGCAGATTAGCCTTCGCTGTCCGCACAGGCTAATAAGGGACGACATTTTTAATGCAGACTGGATTTTCGTTTAGAAGAGATGTTCTGATAACGAATAATTCCATAAAAACGGAAAAGTGTCGTCCCTGATTAGCCTGTGCGGACGGCACAGGCTAATAAGGGACGACACTTGACGCACATGCATTAAGCCCGGTTTTCCCAGAGCGCGGCTCAAATTCATCATCCTTGACCCGATTGCTTTTTCATGCAGATGCCATCAAGCGGTTCAACATTCCATTGGAGTCCGTGCATTGCTATGAGGACAAAGATCTGTCTGCGGATAAGTCGGCCATCGATGCGTTGTAGGTGCACTTTTTTTATTTTTATGTGTGGCAATTGTTACCATAAGCTCCTAGCATAACTCATGTAAACTCAAACTTTATTTATGTGTGTTTTCCTCAAACAACATTTTTTGTTCATTTTTATTTGGAATAGAAAAATGCCTGTTTCATTTATGCTGCATTATTTTTATATACATTGTATGTCTAATTCATTGGCAATGGTTTGGCAATACGAGTGACCAAGGTATATAGAAATGTATGGTATCTTGCTTTATTCTATAAATGTGTTTTATTCTATAATCATTTTTGTGTGAACAAAATGCAAAACGTGCATGTGACGATGCACCGGATACTTTAAAACATTCTGAAAAAGTGGTATTGTATGAGGACTTTTTTCATTAACCTTTGACAGGGATATCAAATACCATAAAACTCGCCATGTATAAAACGTATTGGTCGATAGCGTAACATTTGAAATCAGTTTCAATCATCTTTTCAAAAGCTGCATATTTTTATATTTTTAATTGTCGCATAGATGTGTGTTGTCGGTGTTCGTATTCGTCATCATCTGCGGAACGTTCGTTGACGTCATCCGAAGTCACCAGTCACGTGATCGACAACCGGAAATGGCAGCCATATCGGCAAAATACACCCCCAACCGCGAAAAACATGAATATGCCAATATAAAAGAAACGACCAATGGTAAAGATATCGTGAACACAGAAAATGCAAACAACGAAAAAATTGACAGTAACGGTAATAAACCTTCCAAACGTGTTAAACTTCTCTGCAACAAAAGTTACTTGAAACTTCTTTGCAGGGCTTTTCGAGACAGCTTTGAGTCTGTTTATGGTGAAGAACACTACGTAATGCCTTTGAAAATATTTTGATAATGCTCCCCTATTGAGGATCGAACACCTAACAACCCGGTCGTTTTGCGGATGCCATATTCATTGCACCATAACAGAAGTTGTGGAGAGATTAATTAATAATCAAATATCATATACATAAAACGTGTTCTCTTTGAAGCGAAATTGTTAACCTGTTTGACCCCTGATTCAATTGTCCATTATTAAATGGATTGCGTAGTGAACAATGTGCGTATACGAACATGTTGAATTGCATTATTCATCACCGCATTGATGTTTTATAAATTAAATCCTTTCAGTGTTGGTTATTTCTACATCCGTTTACAAGTGTATGCCTTGTATTATATGTAGCGTTTAAGCTTTAATATTAAGTACCTTTTAAATATGTCAAAAACGTACAGCTTTGATAAACTGTTAACTGGACATGTGTTTGATTCCTGCTTTAAAACTCTTGAGAAAATTATACTTCTGTTTTTGGACAGGCGTTCCACCTGCCTATATGCCCCATAAGGAAACATACAAGGGTTTGTCAACAATATCCAATGGGGATATGATGTCAACTGATAAACAACACATGAATGGTGACACCTTTAATCCACGTGTCCAAAATGGCGGCGTTTCTAAATCCGAAAACAAAGAAAACAACCCAAGACAAGGTAAATTGCATGAGAAAATATTGGATTCGAATTTTTACATAATAATAAATAACACTAGTTTGCTTATGTTGTTGTTTCTATGGTTTCTGCCATTGTCTCCGTTGATTGTGCTGCTGTTGGTGATAGTTATGATAATGGTTTTATTTACGATCGAGATTAACATGTCGACGACGATGACGTTGACGATGACGATGACGTTGACGTTGAAGTTGACGATGACGATGACGATGATGATGATCTTGGATTCATATAGGATACAATCTATATTTTAAATCTTAAAATAGAAATAATAATAGTGTTAATTATTTTCGTGAAAAAAAAACGTCTTTATTTGGCTAGCTGAATGAACCCCTCTATACTGCCAGCATACAATAGATCTGCCAATAATAGCAATGTCTGTATATATTTTTCATGGGGATAATATGTTGATTATTTTCTCGGTGGTTTATATCAAGGTCGTTCCATACGCACGCCCCCTTTACTCTAAACCCATTATAGGCGGATTTTTTTTCCTATTTAAAAAAATTCTAAAAGGACAGGTAGGTATGGAACAATGTGTCAAGAATCTAAGCAGATGACGGGTTATTGTTTTCAGTTCTCGATCATATCAATATTAAAACATACAATTTGATATACAAAAGTTACGTATATAAACACTAAAGAGAAGGAAGTTATTGCCTTATCAAACAATATATGCAATTGACACCTATTTCTCTCGTGACAATATACATAAATAAAAAAGCACTTGTACACCGCAGTCAATAAGTTATTCTTTAACGCTGTACCTAATAAATAGTGTAATACGATAAAATTAATATTCGCAATTAACAAAACAACACGCATAAACAACAAATGCGCGAACAGAGATTTTTGCTAAAAATGAGCCATTTTTCAATAAATATCAGAGTTTTCTCCAACTGCTTGATACGCACACCAAATGTGTAATTAAGTAATAACCAACTATATTTTTTATGCCACCATCAAATCGACACAATTCTGGCAATATACGTGTTAATGTATATTACCAAACTGGTTTTATGGGCCCCGTATGTCTTAAGTTATAACAACCACGGATGATGAATGTTGATGGACAATGTCGCTAGAGTTGTTTTATTATTAATCGCCAATTCCATCACTCAGGGTTGTCTTTGACGGAAAGGCATTGTGTTACCATGGCTCTGTTGGTTACCATTGTTGCAGTGCTGGTTCCGGCGCCAGTATAGCTGTTTATGGTGTATTGTTACAGAAACAATTCATGTTAATATGTAGAGCATATGAGTCTGCGAGTTACGTTTCACATCAAACGTGGTATCAATCAATTAATGGACGTGCACTTTAATATGATATCAGTCAGGTGTATCCATTAAAATTGGAGAAATGTTTACAATAACAGAAATTTACCCACAATTATCATAAGGGTAAACGACAATGGATTTGTAAATATGACTTTTAACCGTGGCTGGTTAACGTCTTCGATTATTTCCATTTTAAATGTATTAAAGTGTAATGCACAGTTAAATTAACAGAGAATTTTTATTTTACCAAACGAATGAAAAACAATTATAAACACAATATATATGCAAAGTGTATTTTAAACACGAGTATTTTCATATAAATTTGTTGAAAAGAAGATAGACAGGCAAATTGAATGTAACTTAAAAATGGTATTTTTGTCCAAACGTTTTTTTCTGCATTCTAGGAATTTTAGAGAGCGCGATCGTCTGTTTCTCGCTCTACTCGAACGTTCCCAAGATCTTCCACGCGGCATCTGGCGCAGGCGCAGTGAACTGCATACACGGAATCCGGTTTCTAAGCCTCACGTGGGTGATGATTGGACATACGTTCAACTACGGCATAATCTCGCAGGACGAGACCTTCACCGCAGGTATCTATTGTTAGCATTGCGGTTGATCGCAGGTTGTTTCTGGTATTATCGCAACAGTGCAAAACTATGTGCAACATTGTCTTTGGTTGTGTATGAAGTTATGTTCATTTTTTGTCGATAGCGCTGTGATTCTCTCCCGTTTGGCAATTGGTCAACTTGTTTTTTAGATTTAGGATACGGGGTAAAGCATGGGATACATAGGACGGGGGATAAAACGGGATACATGGACGGGGGATATAATCGGATCCATGGGACGGGGTATAGAATGAGAAACATAGGACGGGGATAGAATGAGATACATGTGAAGGGGATATAATGGAATACATGGGGCGGGGTATAGAATGAGAAACATAGGACGGGGATAGAATGAGATACATGTGAAGGGGATATAATTGAATACATGGGGCGGGGATAGAATGGGTACATTGGACGGGGGATATAATGGGATACATGGGACGGGGATAAAATGGGATACATAGGGCGGGATATATAATGAGATACATGGGACGTGGGATAGAATGGGATACAGGTGCCAGGGATATAATGGAATACATGGGGCGGGAATAGAATGGGTACATTGGACGGGGGAAATAATGGGTTACATGGGACGGGGATAGAATGGGATACATAGGGCGGGATATATAATGGGATACATGGGGCGGGGTATAGAATGAGAAACATTGGACGGGGGATAGAATGGGATACATTGGACGGGGTATAGAATGAGAGACATACATGGGACAGGGGAAAGAATGATATACGTGGGACTGTTGATAAAATGGAATACATGGGACGCCCCGTTCCATAGGCGTCCTTAGGTCATTGAGTTCCCAATGAGAAGCACCTAGTACACGGCACCATGGTTTATCTGCTAACGCGGAAGACAAGTTAGCAAGACCAGTCAGTGTTGAGTGGGGAATCGAACCTTCGACTCATGGTTTCCGACGCTACGATACCGTGGAACCGCTTTTACTGCACAGGCTTATCTGGGACGACACTTTATGCACATGCATTAAGCCCCGTTTTCCCAATGCGCGGCTCATACACTGTTTTCCATCCCAATTCAGACAATCTTCTGGATTTCGTGCCGTATTACCAGAGGTTCACCTATCAAGCTGTCATAGGAGGAGGGTTTGCAGTGGACACTTTCTTTGTCCTGAGGTATTGCAAGAAAGAAATGTCCTCAATGACAACTATTATATGCAAAAATAATATTATTTTTTTTTGCAAAATGTATCAGTATTCTTGTATTCCATATTGTATATGTTCTGTGGACAGTTTTATTGCCCAAATGGTAGGGACAAAGAAAATAGCAATTAATAACAACTAACATTCATGTGTGTTGATATAATAATTATTTCAATTTTGCCGGCTAGCTCGCTCAACTAAAAAATCCGAGGATCGCTTGTTCGACCCCCGGCCAGATCACACTCGATCCCCGGCCAGGTCACACTCGATCCCAGGCCAGGTCACACTCGATCTCCGGCCAGGTCACACTCGATCCCAGGCCAGGTCACACTCGATCCCAGGCCAGGTCACACTCGATCCCCGGCCAGGTCACACTCGATCCCTGACCAGGTCACACTCGATTGCCGGCCAGGTCACACTCGATCCCCGGCCAGGTTACATTACTTTAGGTCATGAAATGTCTACGATCATTCTCCCCCATCTCTGATTCAAGTTAGGTAGTTTTTGTCAATTACAAGCATAAGTATGCGCATTCGGTACTGGTAAACCAGCTACCCCTGAAAAGTGTGAGTTGATCAATTGACCACGGAATACCGTTAGGTCATCGTGGTTACATATTAAAATCCAGAGGGCGACAATGCGAGAGTGCGAGAATACGATGACGACAGTTCCACAATACGATGGCGACAGTGCGATAGTACGATGGCGACAATGCGATAATACGATGACGACAATGCGAGAGTGCGAGAATACAATGACGACAGTGCGACAACGTGATAGTACGATGGCGACAATGCAATAGTACGATGGCGAAAATGCGATAGTCATATCGTACTGTCGCCTTCGTATTGTCGCACTGTCGTCATCGTATTATCGCATTGTCGCCATGGTACTATCGCACTGTCGCCATCGCATTGTCGCACTGTCGTCATCGAATTATCGCACTATCGCATTGTCGCCATCGTACTATCGCACTGTAGCCATCGTATTGTCGCACTTTCGTCATCGAATTGTCGCACTGTCGTCATCGTATTCTAGCACTCTCGCATTGTTGTATTGTCGCCGTCGTACTATCGCACTGTTGCCATCGTATTGTCGTTCTGTCGCCATCGTATTGTCGCACTGTCGTCATCGTATTCTCGCACTCTTGCATTGTCGTCATCGTATTATCGCAGTGTCGCCATCGTACTATCGCACTGTCGCCATCGTATTGTCGCACTGTCGTCATCGTATTCTCGCACTCTCGCATGGTCGCCCTCTGGATTTTAATGTGTAACCACGATGGCCCTAACGGTATTCCGTAATTGACCGCCGTGACCGCTGAAATACTGTTTAAACTGCGAACAATAAAAAAAATAAAAAATAATAAGCACCATTTCATCAAAAACTATTTCTTTTATTTACAATATGTTCTGTTCTTAGTACGTTTTACCTATGTAACATGAAAGTGCACGGTCCTAAAATTTATCAAAATAGAAAGAAAACTAATAAGGACTGTTTAACAAAAATGTTTATTTTAAAAATTAAGCATTATGTTTATGTAATTATGAGAAATAGGTTAACGTATTATCGCTTTTTTAAACACTTAATACACGAGTTTATATTTTATTATTTATTTCCAGTGTTTATTATAAGCAACTTAAAATCAAAGTATAATTGACGTTGTATATTATTATTATTTCAGTGGGTTTCTGGTGACTTGGTTACAGCTGAAGGAGATGCACAAACGCAATAAATGCGCCCTCGGGGACTGGATTATGTACTACTTTCACAGGTTTTGGAGGTGAGATACATGTAATATAGAATGCAAAAATCATAAAAGCTTTGATTCTTGCAAATACACAAGTGTTGGCTTAAGACATGTTATAGACCGTAAATCAGTAATAGCTAATCAATGAAGTCCTAAACGTTTTAAGGCCAAAATCATATTTCATGCCGTCCCGTCGGACATTTCAGTGACTTAAAACTTCACCCTCTAAAACAGTGGAAAATAACAGTAAACATTACCGTTATGTGTCAATGCTTTTCATAAAAGTGACGACATTATTCTGAAACCATGACTTAATTACTCGCGAGCAATATCCAGTTTTGGACTCGAGCTTTTAACGGTCTAACATGTTTCGTTTTCATTTGACAAAGCGATAATCAACTGTGTTTGCTTTCATAATTATTATTTTCCAAATATATATCTACGTGTAATAAATTATTAACTTAGTTATAATTCACGATTCCCACTAAGATGAAATGTTTATTTCTCGCCCAAAAAATAGCGAATACTGTCACTGGAACACTGATTTATAACGTAGATATAGGTGTAAATGTTAATTTATTCAACGACAAACGCCAAACAATTTAACTATGCAATTTATTATCTTAAAGGTTTGGCATAATAATGTCAAGGCTGGGATCATTTGTATTATACAGGTTCCCCCGAGAACGGCGGGAAATTTAAGTACATAATGTCTATCCCCCGTGACAAGCGGGAAGTGTGTTCGTGGAAACTATGCCGATGAACACAATAATTTTGTCTTCACACAACTAAGCTCAAAACACAAATCGTTTTGCATTGGGCAAGACTTGCGATCAGTATATTGACAACATACATACAAGTATATTACATATCGTAATATACAACAATCAAGTATAATCGTAGAATAACATGACAGTACAACTTTAATTGGTATACATCACTTATATTCTTTATCCTTTAATGGTGTATTCAAGGCCAGAGTAAAAACCAGAGAAAAAACTTCAACTAATGTAAAATAACTCTGGAAAACTGTACCCGAAAACAACCAGTATTAACATGTAACTGTGGACATTGTGTAACTCAAACATAACTGGTCATTTTAACCAATTTCTTAATGCGGTTCAAATTTCAAAAAGTAAAAGTTTACTGATCAAAGTCAAGCGTAGAACTGACCAAACAATGAAAACCCCGTGCACAGTCCCGCCTATGTCCGCCTGAGTGACCATCACTCACGTGACAACCATACGCATGAACGAACCGCACATGTACCTGTTTTGTGCGGTGCGTTATGTTTAGACATACGTTCTATGCTGTACTCCGTAACGCACAGAACTGAAAATTCTCCAACACTGGTACAGTCAATTACGCAGGAACCTGTCGTCGGGGGCCGAACTAAGTAGACCATTTGACAAACTGACGGTGTTCCGTACGCTGCTAAGTCCCAGCCATGACGATGTGGGTTTCTAATGGAGCTCGTAATTCTCGACAACACTGGAATATAACAAAAATCTGGCAAGCATCGTGTTACAATAAAATTAAGTGGGAGGGTGGGTGGTAAATGTAAACATGTGTAAACCATAGAACGACATACCCTGAGATGCGACCAGCAGGTAAAAGACCGACAATTTTCACGGGCAGTGGTTTTGTACTTAGTGGACGAGTCTATGTGTTACAGTAGACTGGGTAGGATGGGTTATAACAGTGGGGTATGGGTTTCGGCGATCCCTTAGGAAAATCGCGTTTGCGTTGAATAAGAGAGTTTATTCTTGAGCGAATAAACATTATTATTCAACGACAAACGCCAAACAATTTAACTATGCAATTTATTATCTTAAAGGTTTGGCATAATAATGTCAAGGCTGGGATCATTTGTATTATACAGGTTCCCCCGAGAACGGCGGGAAATTTAAGTACATAATGTCTATCCCCCGTGACAAGCGGGAAGTGTGTTCGTGGAAACTATGCCGATGAACACAATAATTTTGTCTTCACACAACTAAGCTCAAAACACAAATCGTTTTGCATTGGGCAAGACTTGCGATCAGTATATTGACAACATACATACAAGTATATTACATATCGTAATATACAACAATCAAGTATAATCGTAGAATAACATGACAGTACAACTTTAATTGGTATACATCACTTATATTCTTTATCCTTTAATGGTGTATTCAAGGCCAGAGTAAAAACCAGAGAAAAAACTTCAACTAATGTAAAATAACTCTGGAAAACTGTACCCGAAAACAACCAGTATTAACATGTAACTGTGGACATTGTGTAACTCAAACATAACTGGTCATTTTAACCAATTTCTTAATGCGGTTCAAATTTCAAAAAGTAAAAGTTTACTGATCAAAGTCAAGCGTAGAACTGACCAAACAATGAAAACCCCGTGCACAGTCCCGCCTATGTCCGCCTGAGTGACCATCACTCACGTGACAACCATACGCATGAACGAACCGCACATGTACCTGTTTTGTGCGGTGCGTTATGTTTAGACATACGTTCTATGCTGTACTCCGTAACGCACAGAACTGAAAATTCTCCAACACTGGTACAGTCAATTACGCAGGAACCTGTCGTCGGGGGCCGAACTAAGTAGACCATTTGACAAACTGACGGTGTTCCGTACGCTGCTAAGTCCCAGCCATGACGATGTGGGTTTCTAATGGAGCTCGTAATTCTCGACAACACTGGAATATAACAAAAATCTGGCAAGCATCGTGTTACAATAAAATTAAGTGGGAGGGTGGGTGGTAAATGTAAACATGTGTAAACCATAGAACGACATACCCTGAGATGCGACCAGCAGGTAAAAGACCGACAATTTTCACGGGCAGTGGTTTTGTACTTAGTGGACGAGTCTATGTGTTACAGTAGACTGGGTAGGATGGGTTATAACAGTGGGGTATGGGTTTCGGCGATCCCTTAGGAAAATCGCGTTTGCGTTGAATAAGAGAGTTTATTCTTGAGCGAATAAACATTATTATTCAACGACAAACGCCAAACAATTTAACTATGCAATTTATTATCTTAAAGGTTTGGCATAATAATGTCAAGGCTGGGATCATTTGTATTATACAGGTTCCCCCGAGAACGGCGGGAAATTTAAGTACATAATGTCTATCCCCCGTGACAAGCGGGAAGTGTGTTCGTGGAAACTATGCCGATGAACACAATAATTTTGTCTTCACACAACTAAGCTCAAAACACAAATCGTTTTGCATTGGGCAAGACTTGCGATCAGTATATTGACAACATACATACAAGTATATTACATATCGTAATATACAACAATCAAGTATAATCGTAGAATAACATGACAGTACAACTTTAATTGGTATACATCACTTATATTCTTTATCCTTTAATGGTGTATTCAAGGCCAGAGTAAAAACCAGAGAAAAAACTTCAACTAATGTAAAATAACTCTGGAAAACTGTACCCGAAAACAACCAGTATTAACATGTAACTGTGGACATTGTGTAACTCAAACATAACTGGTCATTTTAACCAATTTCTTAATGCGGTTCAAATTTCAAAAAGTAAAAGTTTACTGATCAAAGTCAAGCGTAGAACTGACCAAACAATGAAAACCCCGTGCACAGTCCCGCCTATGTCCGCCTGAGTGACCATCACTCACGTGACAACCATACGCATGAACGAACCGCACATGTACCTGTTTTGTGCGGTGCGTTATGTTTAGACATACGTTCTATGCTGTACTCCGTAACGCACAGAACTGAAAATTCTCCAACACTGGTACAGTCAATTACGCAGGAACCTGTCGTCGGGGGCCGAACTAAGTAGACCATTTGACAAACTGACGGTGTTCCGTACGCTGCTAAGTCCCAGCCATGACGATGTGGGTTTCTAATGGAGCTCGTAATTCTCGACAACACTGGAATATAACAAAAATCTGGCAAGCATCGTGTTACAATAAAATTAAGTGGGAGGGTGGGTGGTAAATGTAAACATGTGTAAACCATAGAACGACATACCCTGAGATGCGACCAGCAGGTAAAAGACCGACAATTTTCACGGGCAGTGGTTTTGTACTTAGTGGACGAGTCTATGTGTTACAGTAGACTGGGTAGGATGGGTTATAACAGTGGGGTATGGGTTTCGGCGATCCCTTAGGAAAATCGCGTTTGCGTTGAATAAGAGAGTTTATTCTTGAGCGAATAAACATTATTATTTTCTAGATTTGAAATGATCACACACACACGACAACTCTTATTAAATAGATTGACGTCGATATACATGATGGTCCTGATAACGTTTGGGTGTCTGTACCAGAACATGAGATGGGGCCGTTTTCGAAACCGGTGCTTTATGCATGTGCGTAAAGTGTCGTACCAGATTAGCCTGTGCAGTCCTCACTGGCTAATCAGGGACGACATTTTCGGCTTTTATGATATCTTCCGTTTAAAGAAAGTCTCTTCTTAACAAAAATTCAAATTAGGCGGAAACAGTCGTCCCTGTTTAGCCTTTGCGGACTTCACATGCTAATCTGGGATTACCATTTACGCACATGTATTAAGCACCCATTTCTCAGAGCGCGTCTCAATTTAGGTTGACGCCGATCTACATGATGCTCCTGATGACGTCACACATGCCACCTTGTATTTACATAGATTGACGCCGACATACATGATGTTCATGATGACGTCAAACATGCCAACTCTTATTAACATAGGTTGACGCCGATATACATGATTGTCCTAATGACGTCACACATGCCACCTATTATTAACATAGATTGACGCCGATAAACATTATGGTCCTGATGACGTCACACATGACAACTCTTATTTACAAAGATTGACGCCGATATACATGATGGTCCTGATGACGTCACACATGCCACCTCTTATTTACATAGATTGACGCCGATATACATGATGGTCCTGATGACATTCGGATGTCTGTACCAGTACATGGGGTCCGGTCCGTTCTGGCCCAGCAAGCTCTGGTCTGCCGAACACTGCAAGACCGTCTGGTGGACCAACCTGCTCTATGTGAACAACCTCGTGTCTACTGATGCTCAGGTTTGTATGTGAACATCCTCGTGTCTACTGATGCGCAGGTTTGAACGTAAACAACCGCGTTCCTATCGATGCTAAGGTTAGGGCACTAAGCGTTCCATGTTTGTTTGTTTTTTGTTGTTTTTTTACCAGTTGTGCCTTTTTCTTACGCACATGGTCATCACCACGAACACTTTGGATGATATGAGCCTCGTTCTGGGAAAACTGGGCTTAAAGCATGTGCGTGAAGTTTGGTTCCCGTATTATTCCGGGACGTTACTGTCCGCTTTTATGGAAAAATTCGTTTGAAGGAAATCCAGAAGGAAACGAAAATCCAGTTAAGGAAGAAATTGTGATGACACTTTACGCACATGTATTAAGTCTTGTTTTCCCAGAGTGATGCTCGTAGTTTCCTTAAGTTTTGGTGACAGAAATTGAGTTAATGCGTAGTAAATGTCCACACAGTTACAAAACCGTCAAAACAGATTGATAGTGAACACAATATATACTATGATTAAAAGGTCTGTCACAAGTTACAACACTTTCTGTTTGAATGGCTGAAGAACCGCCATCTCATGGTGTCGCAAATTGAATCCAACCCACAAACAACCTAGATAATGTATTATAACTGTGTGTGATTTTATAAAGGAATTTATGCAAATAAAAACGATTATGATTGCCAAATAATACTTTTATTTGCAGATTGTCGACTATTTATTTGGTTGTTGTGTTTTTGTATGTAAATAATATGTACGATTTGCTAAATACAATGTATACGCTTACACAGTTATTCTATTTACGTTTGTACTTGTAACTTTAAATTTCTGATTTTGCAAATGCCGCATTATAATTAACCAACTTTTAAACCAACTATTAGATGATGTGATCAAATAGTTTTTGCTGCGGTAATCTTGGACGAATCTTTACGCACATGCATTAAGCCCAATTTTCTCAGAACGAGGCTCATAGATAATTTATTTATTTTCAGTGTATGGGACACACGTGGTACCTTGCAGACGACATGCAGTATTACGTCATCACACCAATATTTCTAGCCCTTATGTACATGTAAGTATCGAACATAAAGAAATCATTGCGAAATGTTATTAAAAGACGCACATACAATAAGATGTAGAATGTTTACATCATAATTTACAAACTAAGGTATAACATAAAACTCACTTACATTTAATATTGATTTAAATACTATATTAATATTTTGAATGCCTTAACATATTTACACTGAATGCTATTGTTTTAACCCAACAGATATCCTGTACCAGTAAAACTGACTTCGGAGTCATTTATTTTATGCTTTTTTGTAGTTTATAGAAGAATTTAAATTACTAAATTACATACAACTGGTTATTCACTGTGTCAAAGGCTGATAATTTATAGTACAATTATCGTTATTAACCAGTGTGTCTTGTTCTTGTTTCCCGACTTAATACAGTAAATGAAAGGAAACTTCACCGATGACGGATTCAAACATAGTGACATTGCGTAATTATTATCGCACAATTATGTAGTTAAACCCTTTTAAAGTGTAACCAAACGCTGGAACAGCGTACAAAATAGAAAGTAAATTGTTTGGTTTCGTGAGCATAGATCATAAATACTACACTCGTTGCTGCGTTATTCCTAAACGGATTAATTTGTCTGATAACTCGTCAATTTAAATCAAGAATATAACGAAACCAACGGATATCCTCCATATATTTGGCAAAAAATGAACATTTATCACTGGCGTAGGCATAATCGAATGGCCCAATGTTGAACGTTTTGGACTTTTAAAAAGTCGTATTGGCGTAATGCATATGGTGTCTGCCTAGCGACCGGGGATCGCGGATTCGAACCCAAGCGAAGAGAGCGTTCTTAAGATCCCCCCATGACACCAAGTTACTGGGCTCTATGCAATCAAGCTAAAATAAATAAAATTAAACGTTTTGAAATTAAATTTTGTTTCCAGCAAGCCGTTGCTAGGGGCACTGTCGACGCTCCTGTTGCTAGGTGTTGGAATAGGAGTAACCTACTGGAAGGAGCATGACGTCAACGGGAACTTCTTCTCGTGAGTGTACAGTGTGTCTACGTGTTCAGATAAGATATGAGCCTCGCTCTGAGAAAACGGGGCTTAATGCATGTGCGTAAAGTTTCGTCTCAGATTAGCTTTGCATTAGCAAGGCTAATCAGGGACGACACTTTCCACCTTAACTGGGTTTTCACTAAGATGAGACTGTTTTGAAACGCCAAAGACCATAAAAGCGGAAAGTGTCGTCCCTGATTAGCCTTTTCGAACTGCACAGGCTTATCTCGGATGACAAAGTATGCACTTGCAGTAAATCCTGTTTTCCCAAAGCGAGGCTCACGTATTTATAGCTCACCAGCATGAACACGATACGTGAACAGTCTAGACCATAAGTGACGCATTTCGTTTGATTCATTTATTTACACGTGATTCTGTTCGTGTTTTCGTTTCAATATTAACGTGCACTCTTTTGGGGTGGTCTGTTACTGTAATAGTACAAAATTTCAGTAGAAAATCAAAACATTTGTCGTATCGAATACAAATGCCATTCAAGCTATCTTCTAGACGTCAGTGGCGGTGTAATTCATCTTTTAAATAGCATAATAAGCTGTGTAACTGAACTGAGAACATAATTAATGTGCTACAAAAGTACGGCTGGCGTGACCTGCCATGAAGTGAAACGATATTAAATTTACATTGATATATTTAACAACTTGTTATTTTTTAGAGATGTTAGTACTCGTATAAAGGTTAGCGTGAAGCCGTATTTCTTCATATTTTATCAGTAGCCGAAGACATAGCAAAGCTATCAGCTCTCGCTAACCAATCCGTCGAGTGTCTTTCTAGGCTCGATTAAAACGTATTCTGATACTTTATCACTAGTTTATGCCTGTTTTTTCAAACTGTAGTATTATATCAAAAAAGCTTCCGTTCACATTTAAAACGTAAGTTACGCGAGATGTACATGCTAATATGTGTTTAATTTATACAAATATTGCATACTTAGAAACTTTCACATATATTTCAATCATTCAACTATAGATATACTGATAATGCTATTGAAATACAAATGCACACATCGTTTTGTTTAGCAGTAGTTTGTATCGTCTACGTAGAATAGTCTGATATACTCTTAATTAATACATGATTAATCAGGTTGTATTTTAATTTATTTTAATTATTTCTTGCCATGCCCTGCCTTGCTCTCATTCTAAAATAATTGTTATTTATTTTATACTGATCTCTTTTTTAATGCATGATTAATCAGGTTCTATTTTAAAACAAAAGACATATGCAACGTTAAACTGAAATTCCTAATACATGATAAATCGTGTTTTATTTTAAAAGAACAAAGACATATGTAACATAAAACTGTTTAAATGAAAGAAAATAACAAAACTATTTTAATTATTAATTAATTATGAGCATGAATAATTGTAGGATTTGTTTTAGTCTTTAAATTGGCCTTTTTTATAACTTGGATATGCGTTTGTTATAAAAATGAGAATATGCCAGATAATTTTTATTAAGATAATTGTAATTTTGTTATTGCTTTACATGCTGCAGATACATTCTACCATGCCTACGGAATACAGCTGACCAAATAATTATATGAGCCTCGTTCTGGGAATATTCGGCTTCAAGCATGTGCGTAAAGTGTCGTCCCAGATATCCTGTGAAGTCTGCACAGGCTTATCAGTGACGACACTTTCCGCTTTTATGGGGTCTTGTTAAAGGAGGTATCTTTTTAACGAAAATCTTTTGTTTTGTTTAAGGGAGGTATCTTCTAAACGAAAATCTAATTTAGGCGGAAAGTATTGTCCCTGATAAGCATTTGCAGACTGCACAGGCTCATGTGGGACGACATTTTACGCACATGCATTAAGCCCAATTTTCACAAAATGCAGCTAATATCCATTCATTATAGATAGTATAAGTCATTTGACTCGCTTTTGCTTCAGAATGAAGTCGGACGGAGGCAAGTACTGGAAAGAGGTTTATACAGTACCCTGGTGTCGAGTTGGTTGCTGGGCAATTGGCATGCTATTGGGACTACTGATTTGCAAGAGGGGAAACAAACCGATAAGGAATAAGGTGAGTCATGGTTATGTTTCATTTGTCGTTGGGATGATATTGAGACGACTTATATACAAGCGGGGCAACAAGCCGATAAGAAATAAGGTGAGGCATGGTTATGTTTCATTTGTCGTTGGGATGATATTGAGACGACTAATATACAAGCGGGGCAACAAGCCGATAAGAAATAAGGTGAGGCATGTGTATGTTTCAATTGCCAATGGCATGCTATTGGTACTACTAATATACAAGCGCCTCACACGCCGATAAAGAACAAGGTGAGTCAGGGTTATGTTTTAATAACCATGTACAGAATACACTGTTTGACTGCATCATGCTGCTAATACTCAAAACTGTGTTGTCTACACTTTTGTTCAATTGTTCTAGTAACACATGCTGCAAGAACACATACAGAAACAAAAAGTAATTTATTTATGTATATTAGAATAAGAACATTTATTATAAGCGACAGTTTATTATTAAACTGCAATTATAATATATGACAATCTCATATATGCTGATGTTCTTCAAAATACCAGCAGCAAAGAAAGATGTTTATTACTCAATATATTCAATATATACATTTTGATGTTTGTCCTAATTGGTACTATATCTTCGTTACACGTTGCTGAATTGTTAAAATGGGTAATGCTCAGTTTTATCTTTTCATACTAATGACTTTGCACCATTATCATGTATTATTCAGATCTGTATATACGTTTACTGACGAAATGAACTAAAGTTCTAAAACAGTGAGTCAATTACCGCATGAATTCCAAGAAAAAACTGAATAACGAAGGTTAGCACTATAATTGTATGTGCCGAGGCCACTATCGAACTAATGTCATTGCACGACCAGTATAATGTATTATGTAGATCTATAAATGCATTAACCATGTAATAATGCTGCTAAAACAGTAATTGTATTACTGTGTTTACGTTTCAAGATAACCCAACAGCGAAAATTAACATCATTATAGTATGTGCCAAGCCTAATGCCTCTCAAGATATTTTATTGTCTAGTGCTTGCAAGATTTATGAGTCAGATATGCTAGATACTTGTTGTCTTGTTATAGTTTATCATTCGGACTAGAGTTAAATTCCGTATGATACACACTACCATTATTAAATTGCAATTAAAATGAATATACATACAAATGAAATTATTGTTAAATGTCTTAAACTTGTTGAGTTAGCTAAACCAACGTGCTACAGTTACAAGTCACAAATACGTTTATTGAATTCGAAAAAGGTTAAATGCTACATGCCTTATAAAAGGAGAAAATAAAGTGAAACAATTACATATTTGCACTCTCACAAGCGCTCGTAAAACTATGTATGTCCTCACTTTACTGAATATAATATTTCACGGTATAACCCGAAAGCGAACAAATATCCAGTATGTTAAAGGAGCTATTCTTCAGAATGGACAGTTATAACAGCTGAGTAATTGTATGTCATCCAGTCAACGTTCCATTATAATAAATTGGGGGCAAACAGGTTTTAACTGAAGTCAATAAATCTTGGTAGCAGGCAATACAATGATGATTGTTTTGTGTGTGTGTGTGGAAACAATGTTGATATTTATTATTAATATGGTTTATTCAAGATACATTAGACATTACAGTCCATGAGTACACATATATATTGAATATATTTATACAAACAAAATGCATGCACGTGGTCATCAATACATTCTAGTTCATGGCATGATAGATCATATACAAACTATAGTAAGTTCTATACATATATTGTTAAAGGATACATGTATTTCAACCTAATGTTAACATAAAGCACTATTGACAGCGAGAAGTCAACTTTTCTGACATGGATATTACTAAAAATAATATTTATAGACATTTCTTTGAATAAATGCTTTGTGAACATAAGTTGCTAAATTTCTGTTAATTGGTTGGTTATCAGATTGCATTGACTCTTTAAATTTTGGAACATTTGGTCTTTTCCAGTAATATTGCTTTATGTATTTTTTTTCTAATATCATTGTTAAAGGAACATTCAAACAATCAATGAAATTCATCCTCCAAGACATTGCAATTTTGACATTTTCTTTCTCGGTATGGTATAGATTCTGGTTTATGCCATCTGCCTGACTCTTTTTCCAATCTATGTGAAGATACTCTTAGTTATTAGTTATTTATAGAACCAGCTGCATTTACACATCATCGATTCCGCCTGGGGGTAGGGGCCACAAAGACGACATCACATCCGCTTATGGTAGAAATCAAGAGAGCCACGTTCGAGGAAAACTGAGCTTAATTCATTTGCGTTTAGTGTCGTCCCAGATTAGCATGTGCACATTTGCAAAGTCTCAACACGGACGACAATTTCCGCTTTAATTGTATTTTTCGTTTAAAGACTGTCTCTTCTTAGCGATAATCCGGTTGATGCAGAAAGTGTCGACTCTGGTTAGTCTGTGCGGAGTACACATGCTTATCTGGGACGAGTCTTCGCACATGTATTTAAACCCTTTGTCTCAGAGCGCGGCTCAATACATCTTTGTTTCAGGCTCTGGTTGTAGCTGGATGGATGGCGGCTGCAGCCACAGCCTTGGCCATTATCTATTCCCCGTACGGAGAGAACAAAGACGGGGGCGAGCCCTGGACGCGCACCCAGAGGGCGTTCTACGAGGGGCTTGGACGCCCGGCGTGGGGTCTCTGCATCGCTTGGGTGATATTTGCCTGTCATACGGGATGCGGAGGTTCGTGAATGAGTTTGTTTGTTTGCTTAACTACCGTAGACAACCATGTATAACGCAACCATGTATAGCGCGCAACCATGTATAACGCGCAATCATGTATAACGCAACCATGTATAACGCCACCATGTATCACGCAACCATGTATAACGCAACCATGTATAACGCAACCATGTATAACGCAACCACGTATAACGCAACCATGTTTAACGCGCAACCATGAATAACGCAACCACGTATAACGCAACCATGTATAACGCAACTAATTATAACGCAACCATGTATAACGCAACCATGTATAACGCAGCTATGTAAAACGCGCACCCTGATTTTTAATGCTGAAATGGAGTAAATGCGATTTCACGCCAAGAAAACTAGGAAAGCGGTAAACGTTATCATTAAACGTACATACGTGGTGATGTATCAATCGGGATCAACCATGTTACACCAAACATTAAATCGATGTTGTTTCATTATCAACAACCATTTTAGCACATATTATACATATGACAATCGTATCGCATTTAATAAATAATATTAAAAATACAATCGTGTTTGTCAAAACTTGTTCAAAACCAATCAACACAAGCACAAACATCACATTTTGTTTATATAAGAAAAAACGAAGCTTACAGAACATATAAGGGCTAAAATAATTCTTGCAAAAAAATAAACTATGTTTTTTTTCTGTAAGTGCACTCAACAGTATATGTTAAGATTTGTGTTGCATAATGTTCAACTGCTTACGTTATATTAGAGCCGCGCTCTGGGAAACGGAGCTGAATGCATTTGCGAAAAGTGTCGTCCCAGACTAGCCTTTGCAGTCCGCACAGGCTAATCAGTAACCAAACTTTCTGTCTAGATTTTTGTTTTGTTATACATAGACATTTTAATACGAAAATCCCATCTGGGACGACATTTTGCGCACACGTATACAAGCCCGTTTTCCCAGAGATGGACTGATTTTAATTATAGGCATAATCAACTCGTTGCTGTCCTGGAACGGCCTGATTCCTCTCTCCCGCCTCGCTTACGCCGCGTATCTCGTCCATCCGATCGTCATGGAGGTCTACTTTTCCTCGCGGAGGACTCTTTTCCACGTCAATGATTACAGTGTAGTGCGTATCAATATGGGGCTTTAATAATTGCTGAATTATTAAAGTCCCTAGCTGCTTAAATTGCCCTGTAAATACAAAATAAAAAAAACATGTACATGATAACAATATAGTGCGTATCGATATGGAGGTTTTAATATTTTTTTAATTAATATGCCCCACGGCTTCTAACATTGAATTGTAAATACGAAGTTTAGAATTTGCATTATAAAATGTCTATTCTGGCCATGTTTCGTCCTGAATGTCATTGTAATAACATTTTTATCGGTTTTTTACGCAACATATAAAATAATTCAAAAGAAAATTTCAAACTTGTAAGTCTTATTTCATGACAAAAAATGTTATACTCTTTTGACTTTAATTTATTCCAAAACTTCATAACCAGTTGTAAAGCATGATGAAAATTACAAGACTTCAATTTAATGTCACAAGAATATAATGGATATGCCCATACAACAGCCTTAAAGGAACATTTTGTATCAAAGGTTCGACTGCAATACTAAATCATTTATAATACTAATACTAAGGATAGCATTACTCATAGTTTTTACTCATCGCTTTCATTTTGAATATAAACACGATTTATAAATGTTATAGATATACCTGTTCCTGGGCCATTTCGGTATGACGTACATGGTGTCGTTCGTTGTCTCGCTGATGTTCGAGGCCCCGGCAATGGGATTAGAAAAAGTCCTGTTCAGACCAAGTCGAAAATCTTAACCGACATGACTTGTTGAGATCAGCAGATGTGTGCATTTTGGTACATGTTCGTGTAAATTAAAAGTATTAACTGACATGTCATGACATGTAGCGGTCTATGGAACGGTGGTAGTTTATGCACATGTTTGTACAAATTAGAATTACATATGTGATATCTCTTGCATTGTATTAACGTATTTGTATATTAAGGTCTTAGAGCTGTAATGCACTTCGTGTAAAACAAGGTGATTCAATTTGCGACATTATAATTAAAAAAAAAGTGCCTCCGTGGTGTTAAGGCAGTGCTTTGGCTTAAACTACTAGAGGCCTCAGGTGAGAATCCCTTTTATCCCACTTTTACAGCGAATTCAGTTGATTAAAGCCCCGTTGATTAAATTTCTGCTATAATACACGGCACGAAATGACGTCATTTTTTAGACAAAATGACGTCATAAATCCAGCGAAATTATCCAGTTAAACAAATTTTGTTTAAATAAAAAGGTTTACTGAATAAAAAGTGGGATAAATAGAATAATAGGTGAGTGTTGATTATAGATCAGGTTTATCATGCTCGGCACGAACACGAAAAAGCACTCGCCAAGGCTTGTGCTTTTTGTTTTCTAAGCCCCGCATGATAAACCTGATCTATAATCAACACTAACCTATTATTCTCTATTTGTATTCAACAATTTTTGTCGATTTCATTATTATCTCAGATACTTCCGAATATGAACGTGTTGTTAAATAATGTATAATAAATGCCATAAAAATAGGCGGAAAACGCAATGTTAATTAAAAGTTTCAGGTGATTAATTCCTTCCTAACATGTTAATATATTGCCATATCCAATATGAGATAATTATGTTTTCTCTAACGTTTTCACCTATGTTAACATATGTGTGCACAATTCTGTATGAAAAATACGCTATTCGTAATATTGTTATTGTTAAGATGAGTGACATGAACTGAGAAATATAACAAGTTCGGGTCCTATTGCTTTCATTTAACAATAATGTTCTAGATGTAGATCATACTTGTTAGCAGGTAATCATATTAGTAAATGAAATAAGATATGTTTAATACGTTTATGCAACTTCTAAAATTCTCAAATTTAACATGGTAAAGGCATATTAGTTTATGGCAAACGTGGATGCCCTTGCAAGTAAAGCACGAATGGTGAAATTAAAATATTTTTCTATTATTCAATCAAGGATACAAGATATACAACTTTTATGTTAAAAGTTTGGTATTTTCGTTTTTGTGTGTGAAAAAATCTTCTTTTAAATTACTTGTGACTAGAGTTTGGTATTATTTTTTGGCTTTTCGAGGGGAGACTACAACATTTAGGTGATTGAAATTTCTTTAGTCCACTTGCTATCCTTCATGTTATCGTCATAATGCCTTAATATATACACATATAGGAAAATGAGTCTTGCTTAATCAATATGTATGCTCATGAGAGTGAACTTCGTAAATAAATGGTTTAGAAAAAAGGGAAAAAAAAGAAACTTGGAATGTCATACAATCATTAATTGTTTGTTAATTGTTTCTTTAACTTTGACTTAGGATGCAGAATACCGCAACAATATGCGAAGAAAGAACCAACAAAAAATATCGCATTACAGTTCTAAAACCTTAACAGAGGCTGTTGTACATTTAAATCATCGAATAGTTGTATATTTTGCTTTGTGTTTTTTGTGTGTGTGAAATTTTTAATGAGTATGCAGTTGTGGTTGTTTTTACGTTTTTCACAGGAATAATCTCTTATAATGCACATATATTATACAGTGAGTTCATAACATTTCATTGAATCAGAGCAGAATACTTCCTCATCTGAAAGAACTTCATTCGTCCAATTTATTTACAAGTAATTGCAAAGGGAAGTAAACCCTATACTATTATGCCAAAGGACAACATTTGTTGGATCCCATATCATTATATCTGATCGTGTTAAGTAAGTTGATAATGTAAATGACATATACTAAGACGGCTTTTTGTTCACCTGCTTAGTAAAAGAAACATGCCTATGTTTAATGTGTGTGTTTGGCAAGCATGTGAGTAATGAACATTTGTAATTCTTGCGCAAAACTAGATACATTATTACAAATAAGTGGAGTTCTTAAATACGTGTGACATTTATTTATTCCTTGTTATGTGCCGATTTTTTAAGCTATTGATATGAGCTTTGGATTTTATATGCAATGTTTACAGATTCTTTTATATGTAAATATGTTTTGGCATGGCTAAAATAAACATAAAGTTACATATTTTAATGATCATATACTTGTACGGTTTGTTAATTAACGGTAAACATTTTATAGTACATCGATAATCTTCATGTTCTTTTTTAGTTTATGAACTATGTACTTAAGTTGGCTATTTACTAAAGCATGTTTGTAAATTTAAAAATAATTAAAATACATGTTCATGTATTGAATGTACGAAAGGTCCTGTAAGCACTTATGCACGACGGGAGTTATTTTTTTAATAAGACGCATTTTTAATTTCATATTACGTTTTTTTCTTATTCACCCAAGTCTGCGATTCTGAAATTCCAAGAAAAGATGTTCCGACAATATTAAAATATGTTTAAAGCCTCATTAACCCTTAAAATTGGCGAATATTATTTTTAACGCCAAAATTTCAACGCTAGATGTGGTCTGGTAACATAGATTTAACAAGATACAAAATGCTCTTTTTTATTTGTGGGTGTGGTACAATATATTTAACACATGTTCATGTACCAATTATGTAACTGTTTGTGTGTCGTATGGATATATATCGTCGCGGGATATTCACATGGAATATATTGTGACAAAAAAAGGAAAACGAGCATTTTGTATCTCATTAAATCTAAGTTACCATGCCACATCTAACGTTAAAATATTGGCTATTGCTTTAAGGAACATTGATTGTTTATGGGTTAACTTTATTTTACAAAATGTTTTACAAAATATGCATTGATTTTGAATATGTATGTGGCTTCAACTACTTATGCATGTTACAAACGTGACTGTCAAATATTAGCATATCAACACAGTGGAACTCAACTGACATCAGCAGGAGAGACATCTTGTCATCACCACGTGGTCCTATATGTTATATTAAGTGACCGATCGTACAATCATTAGACACAGGACACTAGCAAATGACAAACCACTTAGGAATAAACAAACACAAACGGAAGCAAACGCTTAATGCAAAGAATATGAATATAATGGGGGGGGTTAACATCCTTTTTTATGCGCGTTAAACCTTAAGCGAACTCATGTGACTGCGTTAACATTTGGAAACTATGTATGGACAACTGCATATATCTATTTCAGTAAATAGTTTAGTAAAATTAGGCGTTTGATTGTCTTTCTTGTCGTGAAACCACGAGTCCATATTAAACAAGAATACAAATATGTGTCGCTCTGTAAAAGTGCGTTTAATGCATGTGCGTAAAGTGTTGTCTCAGATTAGCCTGAGCAGTCTGGGTGGCTTTAATAATTACCATATAGACGTTGTCTGGTAGTCCGCTTGGCACAAGACGACTGAATAACAGTCCGGATGGGTTTAATAATTACCCTATAGACGTTGTCTAGTAGCCCGCTTTGCCAAACGACTGAATATCCCCAGAGCAATTATGATTACCAGCTATGGTTTTAAGGCATTTTATATAATATTATAAGCCAACATTCAACATAATCAGAACTTGTATTTGAAACTTTTTTGTTATCAATATTTTTCACTGTAAACTTAAGGCAAGCTATATATTGAATAAAACATCAAGGGAGGTAATAAACTGTGTAAAAAATAGTTCCTTACTCAGAAGAATATCAGGCATTGATTACCCAAAACGTTTCAGAAATGCATAACTTAGTATTTAATAACCGCGCATCATTTAACATGTACATATGACATAACAAAGAGAACAATTTAATAACGCTAAGACGTAAACTGGAGAGGTCAATAAACTAATAATATTGTTTAAACGTAATACAAAAAAAATGAAAAACACAACCAATTAAATTTGGACAGGTACATGAAGAAATTAAAAACAGAGAACTAAATTATGTGGACAAATGCAACAATGGAGCTTTATAAGAAATAAATATGTTAGTGAAGCGCGTATGTCAACAATAATGCGAGGACATTTCAATTGAATATTTACGAGTCGAAGGTCAACAAACAACATCTCACCAGAAACGCGACTATTATGAACTGTAAGAATAATTTACTAGCGTAAATCTCCATAAGTAGTTTTTATGATGTGCAATATGCTTTCTGACGGGTAAAATTTATTAAATATAACAATAAGACTCCAAATACAGTAATATAATTCACCGTCAGCAAGTATTATACAATAAAAGCAAATTTCATCAAACAAAACACTAGTTTAATGATTTAAGCTGGGAGCACCCCCGTGGTACGGTCGATGCAAAGCATTTGGGGCTTAAACCGGTTAATGTCTTGTCTAAAATCACACTTAGCTCAGACTTACTCACTGTAGTATGTTTAGCCATATAAAATACAAGTTCTATAATATTAACTTCACCATTTGTCGTCTTGCATATATCGTGTGTCTGTTTTCCAATGAATCATTATCTAGCCAGGTACGTTTGACCCTACACGATGATGCAATTGTTTTAGAGGATATCTCGTCGTCGAAGAAGCTTCCTAAGTAGTGAAATTAAATTCTGATCAGTAGCTGCATCAGCAAGAATGTTAGACGAGGTAAAGCTCTCCGTAAGAATTAATAATAATATATAACAGTACACGTATAAAGAAAACTTAACTGACCAACCATAAATTTGACACATTCTGAGACATATATGTGTGTACCGGGACTAACCGCCGAATACTTCCTCATGTTTTTACAAAAAAACACCTAAAAATAATTTACGAAAACAAATTTGTACACAAATGTATCTGGTCAAATATAACTTAACAGGTGCAATTATAAATAAAATGTCATCATTTATTTAACACTTTCAAAAGGAAGCCGGAGCTAAAAAGGCATTTGTACACTTTGATCAACAAGAGCGCTTTGAATGTGAGCTTAGTAATTGCTCCATATAGAGCGCGTATGTAGACTAAATGGAATCTCGATTGTATGAATGAATTGAACAGTTAATAACATGAAATTAGAAAAAGTGTGCATTATTATGTTAAGTTCTTCTGTTTTTGTCGAAAAAGTAATCATACTTTTGTTCTAACAACGGATATAAATTTGTATGTACATTTTTATGTAAATTTGTATGTTCATTTGTATGTAAATGTTTATGTAAATATGTATCCGATATGCAACAATATGGTTTAAGATTCAACCCTTGGAATAAGTTTGCATTCTCTAAAATTAGAAATTATCTAAATTCTTGCTGAACTGAAAACTAACGCTGCATAGATATATAAATCAATGTAAGTCAAATGTGACCTTTAAGTTAGTAAGCTACGCCGAAATATTGGCATACTATGTGCTTCGTTGTTGCCAAATGATAGTTGTGTTTATGTATTTCATGGATTGATGGTAAAAACATGTCTGTGGATATGTTTCAAGCATTTTCATTTGTCGGGAAAAGTTACCGATGTTGTTTACAGAAACAAATTGCGAGTTTATAATTGTTCTCTGCTGTGAAAAAATATACTATTTATTTCGGCTTACTGAAGTTAATCAATGGCAATATAATAATAACAGTTTGAACGCCAGTAGACCAGAATTAATAAAACCTAACATTGCAATTGCTAGGTTGATAGATATCCAACCAAGTATTGATTAACTATCTCGAGATGAATGGGGAACCACTAATAAGTCGGGCCTATTTCTTAATTGATTTTCATTTATTTTCAATCAGTAAATTTATTTACAAATAGATAATTCACGAAACACTATTAGATCTCTGATTTATATTTTTATTCACTCTGTATTTCGGCGAGGCCGATGTTTCGGATGCCTGTTATCTCGTATTAAATAGGCAACGCGTAATTACTTTAACCATTGGGCAAAATATGGGCAGTGATGAACATGTACACGTTCTAAATATAGCAAAGGAATAAAACGGTTTAAATCTGTGTGTACAAAATAAATGCATGGACGTTTTATGGTGTAAATAAATGAACATATTTATTCTTATGACTGTTAATGTTCACCTGAGCACGCAGTATCAGACTATTTATTTGGACAATATCTAGGCCGAGTTCGAAACTGGGTCCCGTGTATCCACAAACTAGATCAAAATGTAAGATCTAAGTAAAAAAAAACATTATTCTCACTCTAGATGCCACATTTATGACTCAGTCTTAGTTACAATTTTGACATGTTCGAGGCTTACTTTGAATATGAGTTAGGTGCGTCCAAAAACTAGGTCACGAGATCAAATCAGGAACATCCATGTTATCACCCTGGAGGCCACATTTATGACTCAATCTTCATGAAACTTGGTCAGAATGTTATATTGACAATATTCAGGCGAGTTCGAATCTGGGTCACGTATAAAACAAGGTAATCGGGTTAAATTTTTAAAAACAATCTTACGTCTATAGTTATAAATGAAGCTTATGGAAAATGAGACAATTCGTATTAATATTCAATAATATTTAAAACAGAACTAGAGAAACGTTCTTTAAAAGCATGTAATATCGAAACGGCTTCGCGAGAGTTGTACACTAATTTACACTTATATACGCATGTAGTTATTGAACAATTATTCTGCATTGCGACTGGCCCATTTCATCGTAGAAGACTCATAAAAAATACTTACGAGTTCATTCCAATCCTCAAAGTTCTTAACCTCAAAATGTCTCTGCATTTCGATTCTGTATACATACATATTTGTTTGCTCCGGTTCAAAATTCTCTATAACGAGACAGTTGACAGATTTCCGACATGAAGTTAGAAACAGTCAAATAAGCGTTTTTGCTGGCAAATGATAATTGTATTAATTTAGCCGAAAAATCAAATCCGAACATATCAGTATGTAAGTTGGCCAAACCTTTTTCTAGTTGACATTCACCGGATATCTTTGGAACATACCATACTTCATATGCTATTGTTTATTTTGCGAATTCGATCAAAAGTAGCAAAACGGATATACCACGGGTCGGCATAAAAAAATAGAGTCGGAAGAAGTAGTGGAAACAAACAACTTTTTACTTTAACGCTTATTAACGTTTGCTGTGTCAAGGGGTTATGTAAAGTGTTTTGAACTTTTGATGTTGTTTTTACAAAGACCGCTTTTGTATTTATTGCACGTGTGTTAAGATAACACTTAAGAGGTGTTGCGCCTGATTTATAAATCGAGTACATAACAACCATATCGCCGTAAAATAGTAATACTTTAATGCGAATATTGTGATGTTTAACTAGATGCTTAACGACACATTCCGGAACTGATCTTAACATGCAGATTAATTACCAAAAAGGGGAGTCATAGAAAAAGCTTTTGTTTATGGTTTATAATCGTCAAATTCATTTGAAATAAAAATTAAATGTAATATTGAAAGCGATTGAATGCAGTACTTTTATAACGAAAACATGTTTTTAGTGTTATAGGAAGGTCGGGGTTATGGCTATTCATCTAGTTTTTATTTAACCTAAAATAGTATTATATTGACATAAACTGCACATTAAGTTTCGGATAAATTGTTCAATTTCGTAAATGTGAACAAATTCGTCATTTTAATTCCAAAAGTATTTCGGTTACCCCTCTTTCAATATTGTTTCTGATTAAAGATATAAAGAAAAACATTTAGGGAATTTTCTAGATCATATCTATTGTTGATCTTTTTAATATTAAATATGTGGCTGAAAAGATATGTATATCGCTTGTATTGGTCTTTACTTTATTTCAATGTAAATTGCTTGTATTGGTCTTTACTTTATTTCAATGTAAATAACTTCTATTGGTCTTTACTTTATTTCAATGTAAATTGCTTGTATTGGTCTTTACTTTATTTCAATGTAAATTGATTCTATTGGTCTTTACTTTATTTCAATGTAAATTGCTTGTATTGGTCTTTACTTTATTTCAATGTAAATTGCTTCTATTGGTCTTTACTTTATTTCAATGTAAATTGCTTCTTTTGGTCTTTACTTTACTTCAATGTAAATTGCTTGTATTGGTCTTTACTTTATTTCAATGTAAATTGCTTGTATTGGTCTTTACTTTATTTCAATATAAATTGCTTGTATTGGTCTTCACTTTATTTCAATGTATATCGCTTGTATTGGTCTTTACTTTATTTGTAAATTGCTTTTTCAAACCATACATACCACACATTTCGTGTCATTTTAAACTTTTATCAATGATTTCTGTTTGTTTTGACAAAAGTGGAAATTTGGCAGTTTGCAAGCAAATGAGTATCGTGCACAATTATAAATAAAATCGAAACAAGGCTCTCGCCTAAGGATATTATTTCACTTTTTCTATATATATTGTAGGTAGTATCTGTAAAGTATTTATAAAAATATCTATTATGGAGAAAAAAAACATACAGACGTAAACGGGCTATATCTGAGTATAAATACTTCCAAGATGTGCAACGTTGTCTTGCCGAGGTTAAGGCGTCTGAAGGAGTTATAATATGCACGTCGGGGCAGAAACAACGCATGCGCCATGTCTAATTGGAGATATATTTGCAGAAACCACGGATTATGCAATATCTATTTGGAAATAATTGGCAAGGATGTTTTGGCAATATATGTGTATAAATTATACTTAGATGTGCCACGTTGCCTCTCCCCGGGCGAAAAAGAGCCTTCGTGAGGTCTAAGGTGCGTGAATGAGTGCAACAATACACCACGGAGCATTAACACAATATGTGCAATATCTATTTGGAGATTATTAATTTTTTCGATAGCGCGTAATGTGTAATAGCTTTTTTGGCATTTCATGGCCAGGGAGTGTAGGCTATTTTTAAGACGTGTGAATGAGTGAAAGAATGCATTTCTTAACATTAACAGCGCATGTGCGATATCTAGTTGACCTTGTATTGTACGGAATGTGCAATATGTATTTGGAGTAACATGACACAGATGTATCGCCTATATGTGCGATAAATTCGTCTAAGATGTGCAACGTTGTCTTGTCGAGTTTAAGGCGTCTGAAGGAGATATGCAATGCACTTCCGCGCAGAAACAACGCATGTGCATAATTTATAAAAAAGAAATATAATGATACACGTGATGTTTTATAATTTTGTCAAGTGCGCGTGCCATTTAACGTTGCGCTAAGCGGTAGATGCGAATTAAATTACACATAATTAAAAACAGATATTATTCTGTCAGCTTGATTTATAAATCCTGTTCCATCGCGCCAATATATGCAGTGTTTCGTGAAATTGTGTATAAAAGCAAAACGATTAAAATTGTGTCAGAAACCCAGCTTTTCACACTAAATGACCTTTAACATAACGCCAGCAGACCCGAATGAATACACTTCATTAAGGGGTGTTGCGGCAGTTTATTTAACCGAGGATATATTTATGGCAACACCGATGCTATTATCACAACCCAATAGTTTTGTTATCAGAATCATCAGACATTTATGACCGAGTAGGTTCATAATAGGTACTCAGTGGTTCGATCCCAGGTGCGGTTAACTTTTTTTATTCTTTTTTTATTTCTTTTACTTCACTCTGTTTTTTTTCCTGGAGCTCTTTAGTCCTGTTGTTTACATTAATCAATTTAAAGCATTTAATCACAAACTTCAAAACATGCCGAAATCTGTCAACAAGTCCCTGTTATGGATGATTAATATCGAGTTTGATACTGTATGGTCTTATGTTTGTGATTAAATATTGTATTAGTGTTGTGTTTTAGTAAGCCGTTGTGATCCCAATTAAGATTGTAAACAATCTATAATGTTTATGCATATCTCTAACAGTCTATGTACCGGTACTTGGGTTTCGCCTAATTGCTGTATTTTAGGAAATTTGACATAGACGGTAGGGATAGTTAAACAAAAAAATCTCTGTTAAAAGTGCGGTGACCCCCCTTTTTNTTTTAATATCAAACCCTCCCCCCCCCCAGATGATTTTTGACACTTGAAGGTCTTTAAAGCGGGGATTCGGTACCTGACCGTGCTTGTGCAAATATGCACTATGAATTCATACTCGGAATCCCAATAATAATGTTTATAGTTTAGGTTTTCACTACCAAACTTCATCAGTGAAATCAATGTATTTTGAAATATTCTATCTTAATATCCGCAGTATTTTGAAAAATAATTAATATTAATGGGGATTTCGGGGGATTTCGGTATTTACGAGGATAAGAAACTAATTATCTCCCTTCGTGGGCGGTGTTAACACCGCATTACTTTTGCGCGTGACGTCACTTATCAATGTTCGTGGAATAATAAGTCTAGAACCTACATACTGTAACATCATTTATATTCGTGAACGTTCGTGTTTTTTTTCTGACTTTTTCGCGGACATGAAATTTGTGGATTTTTTTATATATTTTTTTTTCAAAATACACAATATAGATCGAGGCCATTAAAGTACAACCATCAATACATTTTTGTTGTTTATTTTTGTTTGCATGTTCTTGCGTTAACATGTTCACTACCAATGAAAACAGAGACCTTTTACAACACAGCAACAATAACTAAGCAGCAAGTGTTAACCAGCAACAATATCCTGGCAACAAATATACATACATTTATCAATGTGGGTTCTACGATTTCAACAACACGAAAAATGTATATACATAATAAACATATTCTAATATTTTTAACAGAAAATTCATGTAAAAGACCATAATCTTATTTCGATAGTTTTCATACTTTATCAAACTTTTTGATCTTGTAATATACTTTTCTTAATTTTATAATATTAATTAACGTAAATACGATATTACATTTAAATATACTGGCTTCAAAATAAGGTGCATACATGTATATTTGTATATGTATATGAATAATATTTAGTACAAACAGTACCACCAAGGCCACCTTGTCGTATAAGGATATATACGGTATTTATGAAGTGTGTGAACGTGATTTTGATGATTTTTTAATTTGTAAAAGCACAATCAAAAACACTATGTAAAAAAAGAAATGTCAACAAAAAATAATTGGAAAAACATCGTGAATCAATATGTGACATAAATGGAAAGGACACGTTATATAATAACCGAAAAATCATTTAAATTCGTCACAAGTTTTTATGCATCTTGTATCCGTCGACGTATTACGAATCCGCTTGAACATCTGCAAAACATTTCGGCCTCGCTCTGTGTAAAGTGCCGTCCCAGATTAGCCTGTGCAGTCCGCACAGGCTAATCAGGGACGCCACTTTTCACTTTTATGATATTTTTAGTTTATAGGAAGTCTCTTATTAGCAAGAATGTCGCTTAGGCGGAAAGTGTCGTCTCTGATTAGCATTAATTTTGCGGACTGCACAGGCTAATCTGGGACGACATTTAACGCGCATGCATTAAACCCCGTTTTCGCAGTATGCAGTTTACCTGTTATAGATATGGAATAGTAAGATCGTTCACCTACAATTACGTTTCAAATGGGAAAACACATCGTCAAACTGTGGTCTGGTAACATAGATTTAACGAGATACAAAATGCTCGTTTTTATTTTGTGTGGCCCAATATATTCCATTTCAATTTCCCGCAACGATATCTATTTATACGACACACGAACACTAGCATGGAACATGAACATGTGTTGCATAAATTGTCCCAAAAAAAGATTCAAATCATTTTGTATCTCATTAAATTTATGTTACTAGACCACATCTAGAATTGAAATGTTGGCTATTGCTATAAGGAACACTGATTTTGTATGGGTTAACTTTATTGTACGAAATATTTGTTTTTACGCAATATTCGTTGATTTTGAGTGTTGAAGGGGCTTTAAACCATTCAAAATTGCCTAGAATGCCGCATGGCATGGTAACATGCGTGAGTATGGTGGAAGAGTCATCAGCCGATATGATATATGACTAGCACTAGAGTACATGCTAACACGCTGACACCAGCCATTGTACTGACGGCTTTAAAAAAAAAAAAAAAAAAAAAAAAACGTATAGAAGATTTGTTCTTGTAAAAATGTGTTGTATTGTAAACCTAATCAAAATTATCATTTTTTTAACAATGTACATTATTGATCACTAATTATGCAGTATATACAACACGTTTAATCAAGTCAAGTGAAATACACTATTGTTATACCACAAATTGAATCTAATTAAACGCATTCATAGATGTTTGTATGAATGTACTTTCATTGCAAGTGACAATTGGTGTATTTGCATGTGTAGCGTCCACCTATGCTGGGCATGCGACCTATCCCAATTTGTAAGTGCCCTTTATACAAGGACACGTTTTATGTTCCAGTCAGTATTTCTTACAAACATTCATACATTTGATATATAGCTAAACAGTTAAGTTTCAAATTGACAATTACCCTGCCCGATTCTTATAACAGTAGTTCGATTACATTGGTCTAATGTTAATAAACAAAACATTGTAGTAATTTAATCACAACGTAGCATGTTATATGAGAACATATCTGTATTTAACTTGATTTAAATTTACTTTCGTTTGCTCGCCAATAGTCTTACAGCATTTCTATAAAGCATTGAAAGGCGAAATTGTATCGTGATACTTAATTGTGTCAANTATGCTGGGCATGCGACCTATCCCAATTTGTAAGTGCCCTTTAAGTGCCAGTCAGTATTTCTTACAAACATTCATACATTTGATAAATAGCTAAACAGTTAAGTTTCAAATTGACAATTACCCTGTCCGATTCCTATAACAGTAGTTCGATTACATTGGTCTAATGTTTAAAAAAAAAAACATTGTAGTAATTTAATCACAACGTAGCATGTTATATGAGAACATATATGTATTTAACTTGATTAAAGTTTACTTTCGTTCCTCTCACATAGTCTCTTACAGCATTTCTATAAAGCATTGAAAGGTGAAATTGTACCGTGATACTTAATTGTGTCAAACATTCGGTTAACATCAACGCACAATACACTGCTGTACATAAAACAACTCAATAGTTTATGTTTCTATTATTCAGTCACTTATTAAAATACACACATTTCTTTAATAGGGAAATAATTTAGTGGCGTGCTCCACTTCAAGATATATGACATTTCCTGTTCACAAGTATCAGCATATTGCTAAAGCTCAAGAATGTCTTAATACATCAAGAGGGGACAAATTGTCAGCAAACATATGGCGATGAGACGTAGATTCAATTATTGACGAAGCTCTCGTGCAATAAACATGGACAAGAATTTGTAAAAACATCGTTCAAAACACTGGATGCAACTCTTTGACTTTTCATACGTCTGGTAATTAGTAAAATGGTGTATTTGTCTAAACTCCCTTGCAGATTGGTTTAAAAATGAGTACTATTGACATATCATTAACAACCAACTTTAAATTTCCTTTGTTTTAAATGGGTTTTTATAATCGTTCAACAGATTCATGAACGTTAGTTACTGTTCATCATTTCCGAATTCCTGACGACCTTGTTCATTCTTGATACTTGAAACTTTAACTTAAAATTGTATTCACGAAAATAACTTGCAATATAGCACGTTGCGCCATGATAAGTTTCGGAGTATTACTTGTGAATGAACATTTATATTGTATGAAATGAAACATGCATCGTGTATACTTGTTTCTTCTGTTTGTTTAACTACGTAAAATGATCTGTGATGGGACTCGAACCCATAGTAACAAATGTGTTACGAAGTTTTGATTTATTAAATATTGAGCTTTAATATCATTGCATTTTCGTTATGTTATTTAATTATCTGGTTTCAATAGGACCTGTTTATGGGTACGTCAATGTCACTGTCAATTGATTATGAACTGTTGGTTATGACTTAATCGACGACGACGACGACGACGACGACTACGACGACGATAATGACGACTACTTCTACTACTACCTTTGGTATTTGTTGTAGTTGTTATTATTTTGTTTATAGAAGTGTAGACAAATCAGCAACTAAATGCACCGTTTTATGTATGTTTCATATAGGCGTGCATGTTATATAATTATACACAGATTAACAATTTGATGTGTATTGAACATGTTACATGACATCGTAGAACATTAATTAGGACATCGTAGCAGTTTCTTTTACAAAACATGTGTGTTCTATTTGCCTTGAGATTAAAGTTTACTTTTTTCTCCCCAACAGTTTTTGTGCGTTTTTATTAACATGGAAGGCTAGGTTGTGCTGTGAAACCAGTGTCGGATTAACAAAGTGGAGGTCCATAGGCAGTGAAATTGTGCCTTCTGTAACGCCAGTGTCCAGTCAATTTAACTCGTATAAGTTAGCCTACCAGTGCCAAGGCTGGCAAGACATAAAATGTGACATGTCATTTTAACATTGTTATAAAATAGGTGGCTTTTTCAAGTCATTAAATAAGGCTAAGTAAGTAAGTAAAAACAATTTTTTCTTCGCGGTCTCATTGGGCCTTTAAAAGTCGAAGACCATAAGCAGTTTCCTACTCTGCCTAATGGGAAATCCGAGCGTTGTGAAACTGTGACTTTCATCATGAAATCCTCTTATTGCAATATATAGGCAACACGTAGAGGTCTTTTTGAGGTTTTACCAACAGAATCAAACTTGTTAATACATCTTATATCCGTCGACTGTTCAGAAAATTTACTACTTAGCTACGCATGCGCAATTCGTTATTAAGTGGCCAGCTCCACTTGAATATCTGCACAACATTTGTAATTTCCTCAACCCAAGTGTTTATGAAATCGTTTCGTAGAGTAAACGTAAGAGCATACTTTCTGTGATCAACAATTCCCCTTAATGGGTACTGCGGCAGTTTATTTAACCGAGAATATATATATAGCAACACCGATAATGCTATTATCACAACCAAATATTTTTGTTATCAGTATCATCGCAAATGAACGAGTTGGTTCATAATACAAAGGTCAGTGGTTCGATCCCAGGTGCGGTTAACCTTTTTTTACTTTATTTTCTTTCTTTTATTTTATTCTTATTTTATATTGGAGCTCTTCAGCCCTGTTGTTTACAATGATCAATTTGAAGCATTTAATCACAAACTTCCAAACATGCCGAAAACTGTGAACAAGTCCCTGTAAATTATTGATGATTAAGGTCGAGTCTGATACTGTAAAGTCTTAAGTTTGTGATTAAATATTGTATTATTGTGTGTTGTTTGGTAAGCTGTTGTAATCCCAGTTTAGATTGTAAACAATTTTTAATGTTTATGCATATTTCTAGCAATCTATGTACCGGCACCTGGGTTTTGCCTTATTGCTGTATTTTATGAAATTTGACATAGACGGTAGGGATTGTTTAAAACAAAAATCTCTGTTAAAAATGCAGTGACCCCCTTTTTGTTTTTGTTTTATGATGACAACACGTAGATAAACATATTTGAGCAGTTTCTCAGAATTTTATTTGACAGAACTTTTAAATTCTATTTATGTGATTACAATAATGAACAAATGACGTATTTTTGGTTTACATAAACATCATAAAAATTACATTTTTTAAAATTGAACTTGTGTACTCCATTTTTTTGCTAGTGTGTGTTTTAATTAAATGGCATATGCTGTGTCTTAGCTTATATAATATCTACATGTTGCCTAGTTAATAGGTTATTAATTCTTTTTAAGCAATTAGAGATTTTTTAGTTTTAATGAAAAAGTACATATATATAATGGCAAATAAAATCGAAACAAGACCGGTGACCGTATGTTTTTATTTCATTGTTCATATAGTATATGAATGTATTACTTAAATATAAATTTTGAACAAAATCTATTTGATGAAAAAGAAATCAGCAAACTGCAGCAACACCTCTTAAATACTTTTAAATATATCAACTGTTAGATAAACTGGCTCCAAGAAATTATAATTGCGAAGTAAATGTACGTGTTTACAGAGCAATCATGTCATCCACGTGCATCTGAATTCAATAACAATCAAAGTACTTAAAGTACTGGTTGGGCGATTTTGCTCAAAGTTTGTGGTCGTTAAAACACTGTACACCGTGATGCCAACCAATCACCTTTTTTGAAGACAGATGGAAGTAAGGAAGGTTGACAGGCTGTCAACAGTATATGATTTAGCTATTGGGGTTAAATGTAAATGCTGCTTTTAAAAACAAGTCATTGTCGTTTTTGCCAATTGATAGCTAAACTGCGAAGATATAATACACTTACCCAATTCCAAACTTGACATAAATTTGATGAAGACAAGCACTGCAGTAATTTGTAATTAGTACAGTGAGGTTTCTGGATCGTTCTTGCCTAAGTACGCGGGCCCCCGTGTGTGTCAAAGTATAAATTAAATCCATTCAGTATCAAGTAAGATACGGTAAATGTTAGTTTTTGAGAAATTGGATACTAAAGGTCAATGTCAACGGTCTTGTCCAAAGGGGTGTTCTGTCCAAGAATTAAGTAAATCCATTTAATAATAGGCAAAAAAAAGAATCATTCAACGTGGTACTCGAACCCACAACCCCGAGTTTCACAGTGCTATACCGACTGCGCTAGCCGGGCGGACACATTGGTGTCCGCAATATGTATTATTAAAAACTCGTACAATTTCCGATAGCTTTGACATCTTCTGCTTTGTCAATTTTTGCAACGGAAAATACCGATTCGTTCGTCACAGTGTTTTTGTGGCGCATTAATACTAATACCTTGCGATCGGAGCTATTTTGTTTGCGAATGCAGAATCGCCCCAAAAATAGGTTTAAAGTAACAATAAAGGTGACAAATCCAATTATTATGCATATAAACTGGTCTAATTTTTACCGGATCTCAGTTACTCTTGCATAAAAAATGATAAAAACACAGCTTAGGTGCAACGTTGTCAANAATTACGGATCGTCACCTTTATTGTAACTTTAAAAAAAAACAAAAAACGGGACGACATTTTACGCACAATTATGCCTAACCCTCATGTTTTATTCACACACAAAAATAGCCTGTGCAGTAAGCCTGTGCGTACTGCAAGGCTACTCCGTGACGACATTTTACGCACAATTATGTCTAACCCTCATGTTTTATTCACACACAAAAAATACCTGTGCAGTCAGCCTGTGCGTACTGCACAGGCTAATCCGGGACGACATGTTAAGCACAATTATGCCTAACCCTCATGTTTTATTTTTAAAAAACAACAATAGCCTGTGCAGTCAGCCAGTGCGAACTGCACAGGCTAATCTGGGACGACATATTACGCACAATTATGCCTAACCATCATGTTTTTTAAAAAAAACATTAGCCTGTGCAGTCAGCCTGTGCGGCCTGCACAAGCTAATCCGGGACGACATTTTACGCACAATTATGCCTAACCCTCATGTTTTATTCCAAAATAAATATAAAAAATAGCCTGTGCAGTCACCCTGGGCGGACTGCACAGGCTAATCCGGGACGACATTTTACGCACACTTATGCCTAACCTGATGTTTTATTCAAACAAAATAATAAAAAATAGCCTGTGCAGTCAGCCTGTGCGGACTGCACAGGCTAATCCGGGACGACACTTTACGCATAATTATGCCTATACATCGTGTTTTATTCCAAAAATTAAAAACAATAATAAATATGCCTGTGCAGTCAGCCTGTGCGACTGCACAGGCTAACCCAGGACGACACTTTACGCATAATTATGCCTAACCATCATGTTTTATTCCAAAAATTAAAAAAAGCCTGTTCAGTCAGCCTGTGCGAACTGCACATGCTAACCCGGGACGACACTTTACGCAAGTGAAAGTACTAATACCATGTGATCGGAGCTATTTTGTTTGCGAAGGCAGAATCTGGATGCAGTTAGGTTAATTGCAGTAACGGACTTTTTCTTCGGTTTTTATGTATATTATGTTACCAACGGAGCGATTGCAGAAGGCAATCGCCCCAAAAACACTTGACGTAAATCTGTGTCACTACCAATGTCTTTTTTATTAGTAACGTATTCTATTCCTACAAACTTTCTGCAAAATGGTTTATACAATTTCATAGGAATAGCATGCACTGTATAACTATAACATTGATGTATCAGATATGCAAAGATATGAATGTCTATAACAAAAATGACGTAGGTAATATATAATATATTTTATTATAATTATGTATACAATAGGTAATATAATTACAAATACATTGTTTATAGTACACGTATGCTATTTTCCCAAGAAAAGTTAAAATAGGTGAGAATACAAATTAATGTTGCTGTTTTGATTTTTATTACAAAACACATTACGTCTAAGGCAGGCATGTACAATTTGTAATAATGTAGCGTGCTCCACTTGAACATCTGCGCAACATGTGACATTTCTTACGCCAAAGTGTTTATGNTTCGTTGAAACAAAGTAAGAGCATACTTTTTGAGCTCAACAATTCCCCTTAAATACTGTTAAATAGATCAATTCTTCGAATTCTATGCTCATCAATGGGTAATTGTGTAACACACTTAGAACATAAATCATAAATAAATAATTAACTCAAAATTAAGATTAAGAATGCTATAGTCTATAAAATTAGTGTTTGCACCAAAGATCTATCAATATACAATATGTATTTTTATATTTTATTCCATACTTTGTTATATCTATGAATACACGTAAGATGTCATAGTCCAATTAAATCAATGTGGAAACAATATTTGTTTCCCGGAAATCATAGAAAAGTTTTGTCAGCTAATGAACGTAAGAGACAAACAACCCCAGTTAAGGTGGTGTTTTTAGCTGTACTGGCCGAAGGCCGGAAGAGCTTATGTCATGGTGTGGTTTCCGTCGTCCGTCCATGCGTGCGTGTGTGTGTGCGTGTGTGCGTCCGTTAGACTTTTTCTTGTTTACGCGATAAAATCCACAGTTTTCATCCGATTCTTTTCAAACTTGTTCAGTGTCTTTATATTCATGAGGACTCAAACCCTATTGAAAATGGGTTACATCAGACCGTCCGTCTGTCCGTGCGTGCGTCCATTAGACTTATTCTTCTTTACGCGATAAACTCCACAGTTTTCATCCGATTCTTTTCAAACTTGTTCAGTGTCTTTATATTCATGAGGACTCAAACCCTATTGAAAATGGGTTACATCAGACCGTCCGTCTGCCGTCCCTGCGTGCGTCCGTGCATGCGTTAGACTTTTTCTTGTTCACGCGATAAACTCCACAGTTTTCATCCGATTCTTTTCAAACTTGTTCAGTGTCTTTATATTCATGAGGACTCGAACCCTATTGAAAATGGGTTACATCAGACCGTCCGTCTGCCGTCCCTGCATGCGTCCGTGCATGCGTTAGACTTTTTCTTGTTTACGCGAT
>VMBQ01004710.1:58751-69698 GCA_007657795.1 Dreissena rostriformis
CCCCCCACGTAATTTTTTTTTTATACCTAGAACGTCTCTGGTGCGTTTTAAAGGCCATTTAAACTACATTTTATACCTAAATTATCGGAATCGTGGACGCTACATATTACCGTTCGGTATCAATAAAGTTCATTGTCAATTTTATATTCTGGTACCATAAACGGTGTTTGAAGTGACAATGATGTAACAAACTTTACTACAGATAAAATAGTCATATACTTCATTTGAAGTCAGATAGAAGAAAGAAAAAATTGAGACGCAGCTCTCTCATACAAGCCATAGTATGTATATGGATAATAGAATGTTCTTTACATATTTATTATTGAAATACTAAAATAAAATAGATCTACCTTATAATATGAAGAAACAGATCTATCAAACATTTTAGCGAATAATGTTTCATGAACATGTTTTATTATTCTTCAACTTTTAAATATCAATCTTATTGAACGCTAATTCAACTCTCCTGTCTCCAGTCGAATCCCACATTTGAAAATTTTTTTTTCGATCAACTGGAATGTGTTTATGCACAAACATTACAGCGATGCCATTAAGCCATTCCTCTTTCATAGTAGAACGTGTCCACGTTTTAAGCCTTCGCAATGCGCTAAAACTCCGCTCACATGTACAAGAACCAATACAAAATATTATTTCTTAAGTTAACATCAAATCAGCTTCCGCAAACTTGCTGTTGTAGTTCAAACAAGTTCACCGTGAAAAAATTCGTGGACGATTTGTTTTTCCATTTAGAGCTTGAAAGCACAATAGGGCTCTTTAAAGAAATATTTAAATGCATTAAATCAAACTCGTTTTCAATCATAAACACATATAAAAAGGATCATTGATGGAATTTACTTAAACACGGACCTACTGGGATTCGAACCAACAATATAATAGTGAGCAATGGATCCAGAGTCTGACGCCTTACCGATTGCGTCACAGGGGCATATTGCTTATCATGAGGAGTACAAATATTTAACTTAAATCAGTAAAGTTTTTGGCCATTTTTTCAATTTTCTTGTGTAACATTTTGTTTTAGCACTGCGTCATCATTTTCTGTCAGTTGACATTTCTATCATCAACGTTCTATCATCAACTTCATTGACTATTAAAAAGAAAAGACTTGAACTTTATATCAAAAAAGTTTAATACGCGGGATATCATAATTTGAAAATTCGAATGTAAACAAAGATTCTTACCACCTGAAACGGTCCCGGATTAAACTAGACGCCAGCCATAAAGAGGAGAATTCCAATAAAGGCGAAAACGCCAACCACCCGAAGTGTGTCTAGGTCCAAAATAGACCCAGACCTGGCCGTAAAACACCCGATCCTCGCTCGGTACGTTCCGATGTCCACAATGATTGTAACATCGAAGTGTACAGTGCGACGCTTTGTTTAATATACGGATTTTCCTAATCATTTTGCTGAGCCATTTGGCATCAATTGAAGTTATTAAAATGAAATAATTATCTGCCTTAACATGAACCAATTGTACTCAATGATAATATTTGTTTGTGAATATCATAGTGCATTAAATTCATTAAATTGCCTCAATTTCTTAAAATATAGATCTTATTCTTAGACATTAATTTTCCTTTTTTTCCTTGTTATCTCAACATTGCTCTGCAAGTTTTAGCCGAGGCAACTGCCTCGGTGTGCCTCCGCGTGGCTACGGCGCTGTTTTGGAGTGTGAAACAGTGTCAAAACACTATTTGAAACGACAGATAATAACAAATGTCTGTACGTAGTATGTATGTGTAGCTCATTTGAACAGGCACGATATTTTATATGTATTATTTGTATATATTGTGTCGTGTAGCACAATTATATTTAAATTACTTTAGTTGATAAAAATGATAAAAAGTGACTTCTTATTTAATTTTAAGTGCTATATTGTTATAACAACAAACGACATTAGTAGGTTTTCAATTTTTAAGTTGTCATGGATAAACACTAAAAATCGGATTTTTTTTTTTTTTTTTTTTTTTTTTTTTTTAAANTTTTTTTTTTTTTTTTTTTTTTTTTTTTTGTATCAACCCATGTATTTGTCATAACGTTGCATTCTGTGTCGCAGTAAGTATTTGCATGTGCACGTTTTATATTTGCACAAGTTATCTGCTACGATATCATCGTAAAACTGTTTATATATGTCATAAAGCTTCCACACGGATTGTTAATACTGGTTAAGACTAAACATATCAAGGTTCTGAGTGGTAGCGCGCAAAATAGTATTTGCCAACTTGATTCCAACTGTAAATGATCAATGACACTATACAGTTATACGTTCCCACAAAGGTTTTTCGCATGCCAGATGTCAAGATAATGACCAGTTTTCTTTTCAAAAAGGTGCCCCTATGATCGTATACCAATGTGAATGATGGTCTCGTCTCTTGAATTTTCTAGCTTCCGTGATTAAAAATAAAACAATTATGGCTCATCCAGGAAAGACGAACTGTGTTGTTTACGACACAACTCAGGAACTGCCTTTTAACATCTGCATGTTACATTTCATGCGAGCAATTGTTATTAAATGTTCACGTCAATACACAAGGACTCCCGAACTACCCCAGATAAGAACTCATTCTACCTCGATCAATTGAAAGGAACCGATTGTAATTTCACAATATTTTAACAATTGAGAATATACGCTAATTGTGCATAATGATATTTCTCGTGGATGTATATGTATGGACTGCATGTTGTTTGTTATGTCTAAACACACTTAAGAAGGCAATAAATACAGCCACACGTTGTAGCAAGTATACTACGTATATTGTAAGGGTGATGCAATTCAAAAAATGCGCGTAAATCATAGTATATTTTGTCCATGTGCAAAAGTACCGAAAGTACACACACGTGGATAGTAACATCAAATCGCCCGATCCTGTGTTTTATAACTAGCGGTATCCAGCATGTTAAGCCGCGCTCTGGGTAAACCGGGTTTGATTCATGTGCGGAAAGTATCGTCCTAGATTAGCCTGTGTAGTCCGCACAGGGACGATATGCGACCATAATTTTCGCATAAACTGGATAAACGATTAAAAGAGACTTCCCTTAAACGAAAAATTCCATAAAAGCGGAAAGTTTCGTCTTTGATTAACCCGTGCAAACTGTACGCTCATGCATTAAGCCCTGTTTTCCCAAAGCACGGCTCATATACAAATGTATACACTGTCCAAAATCAAGCTCCACTTTTCCGCAAACTATCACGAAATCGCGGTTTTATAAGTATTAAAACCCTCTTGAATGATCTGTAATATAGAAAAAAATGGCCTCGTTACCGACCTGACGTTTGTGCCATTTACTAGACATATATTATCTAGCACTATTTCAACGTTATGAGAACAACGATTACAACCACCGGAAAGTTACTAGACATAAATGTTTCGTGTTCTAAGAAAACTGGGCATAATGCTTGTGCGTAAAGTGTCATCCCAGATTAACCTGTGCAGTCCGCACAGGCAAATCAGGGAAAACACTTTCCGCCTAAACTGGATTTTCGCTAAGCAGAGACATCATTTAATCGAAACATTCCATAAAAGCGTAAATTGTCGTCCCTGATTAGCCTGTGCGGACTACACAGGCTAATCTGGGATGACAATTTACGCGCACGCATTATGCCCAGTTTTCTCATTGTCTTCCATTTACAAGACGTATATTATCTAGCACTATTTCAACTTTACGATAACAACGATAACAACCGCCGGAAAGGCACACTTTAGTTGGCTGAATCATTGGAACATAAACAATCTACATTATCACTCACAATCTTTGAAAGCAATAGTTTAATAAATATGGTATTATATACCAACTATAAAGTTATTATTTATTATGAAATAATTCGAACCTCTTGAAAATAAAAATTCTAAAATAAAATATAATTAATAAAGATATACTTTCATGACTTTTGTGATTAGTCGTTATTTGTTTCGTATAATAATCAATTATCGTGTAGATGAAATAAAATCGGACACAAGGCGTATCCCTGCTTACATTATTCAAGCGTAGCAAATCCATTTTGTATGGATAGCCACATGCAAATTTCTGTGTAATACGTGTTGACAATATATGTACGTTGCACCATTACACAAGTATCAATCAATTCTGATTTGAGATACATGTTAAACAGGTATAAGGGTTTGCAAAAAATATTCACAGGATTAACGTTACAGTGTGTCGTTGAAGTATTGTTCAAATAAAAATAATACAACACTTTACTTAAAAAAAGAGTAGTTATTGAGGCGATTCAAGACATTTAATATATATATGTGAGCGTTATTTTTTATTAAAAACATGCACACAGTGTAATTACAATATGATTACTTAACCGTACTTTAATGACATTACAAGCATTAACGTATAAACGTAATTAATTCAACCCTTCATCAATATCCCTGTAAAATAAGTGTGATAAAATCTACGATGATGATGATGATGATGATGGTGATGATGATGATGATGATGATGATGATGATGATGATGATGATGATGATGATGATGATGATGATGATGATGATGATGATGATGATGATGATGATGATGATGATGATGATCATGATCATGATCATGATCATCATGATCATCATCATCATCATGATGACCATGATGATGATGATGCGTTGCTTTTTTCAATATACATTGTATATTTGAACCACATCAACAAGATCCTTCAGCTTATGAATCATTTCCATTTATTAACGTATAACAAAATGCAAGTGTTACTCAAGTGCCTTTAAGGAGCCGAGAAGTGCTTACTGCCGAAAGCCATTAACGCAAGCTAGAGTAAACAAAACACTTGACCGAAACAAAGAACCAAGTATGAAACACTATTTTGAGGCTAGGCAACTCCTAGCGCGGGAACTGTAAGAGAATGCGATAAGTCATTTTGTGAGTTGATAACGATTTCATAATAGTTTTACATCCCAATATTCTGTATACATGCTTTGCAATTGACATTGAATACTCAATTTTTCGGCATAGCTGTCTAACCAATGTTTTCACCTATATTGACCTTTATCATCAGTCAATAAAATGTTGGAGACATTTCTCGCCATCAGGCACGAATAAATGACTGGAATTTTCGAATTTGTTAAAAATACAAAATTGAAAACCTTCTGTTTCTTCCTTAAGAAGTGTCAAACTTTTATGTGAAAAACTATTTGACAACCTTTGTCGTGTAGCATAACGTTACGAATGTAGAGCGATAAGAAATCTCCACTATTTTCGTTGATTTTTCATACGACATGTAGACACAATTTTTGGTTTTGCTTCGAAATGACAATATTGGAGACAAATTAAGTGTTACTGTCAAATCGCAAAAATAACAAGTATAGGATGTAAAATATTCAATCGCAAATTAAACTCCAGTTGTAAAAAAAATGACAAATTACGACATAAAAACCATACACCGATGTATCATATTGATCGACCACCCATGTCAGATACGAGTACTTTTTATGTAGCTGAATCAACGTTTACGTAAGATCTGGAATGTACAAGGTTCTGGTGGCCAGGGCGATTTGCAAACAGACTGACTCACGGCATCTTCATCGACAAGCTTGTCTACACAAACACTAGTCTTTGTTGAGCGTTTATATTAGGTCGATTTACAAACACAGTGACTCACGACCTCTTCATCGCCAAGCTTGTCCACACAAACACCAGTCTTTGTTGAGCGTTTATATTAGGGCGATTTACAAACACAGTGACTCACGGCATCTTCATCGCCAAGCTTGTCTACACAAACACTAGTCTTTGTTGAACGTTTACTTTTTCGAAAATGGGTCTTAAATAAGATTGTAAACTACATTCGTCCTCGTTTGCATGTATGTGGATGAAATACGGCTACGAAAAACATCCGCGACATAACTAATCCATTTGATTTTAAAGACGATCTTTTTACACCAACAAAAAGAAATGTACATTAAATCCGTATATCTTGTTTTCAAAGATATTTCTTGTTATTTAATAATATATTCTTTAAGTGTAAGAACGTTGTTGATGCTGTAAAAAATGGCTAGTTTCTTCAAATTGGTGTACATTATAATTGTGATGGCAATATACAGCGAGACGATGCTTATAAACGTGTTAGACAAAACTTTAAACACCCCCCCCAAAAAAAAAAAAAGATGAAAAAAAAAAAAAAAAAACTTTAAACACGATCAAAGATATGCTGGCACTGGCATAACACCTAACAGGGTACGAATTAAATCAATTGGCTGTCAACTTAAGTAACGTTTATAGCGCCCTTTGTTAATTTTAGCCTGTTTTAAAAGTCTTGGTGTACTATCTTCCTAACATTTATTGCAGTTTTTCGGACTATGGTCATAGTCGTTTTGACCCACGAAGAATATTATGGCCGGAATTATTGATTCATAGTTCACAACAAACAAATACTCATTTCAAAAAGTTTACACATATGTAATGAAAGTTAATAAACATATGTGCAAGACTGGTCCCAAAATGCAACGCTCTGCCATGTTTGCATGTGTTTCATTTTGTTCTTGCTACATTAAATGAAGAATGTAAGAATTAACGTAAACACAATAAACTACATTTTGAGTTTCTCTCTAATATTGTTCACACTTACTACAAAGCATCAGAAGTACATTACGTGTGTATGCATGGTGCGCTGTTCACACTGATACACACGTATTCCCTATGCACTATAGGAACCCCCGGGGCTCGAGGTCTGCGCCCTGGTGCTACTTGGCGGCCAGCGGCAACGAGGAGGAGAGTTGGTAACTCTGCAGCGTCCCTCCTCGCGGTACGTTCGATCATAGTTTAAACCTATTAACTTCAGCTCCATTGCATCGAAAGCCTTAGGCTTATTGAACGCCTTTGAGTCCGCTTTCTGGGTAGAGCCAGTATTTGGTGTGTCGGGGGAGATTTAAAGAACGCTCCCACAGTGAAGATCGAACCCATGACCTCCCAGTCGCTAGGCGGACACCATATCTAATACACCACGGTGACTTTATGGTCATAGTTTTCACAAATTAAATCTGCCACCCATCATTGAAGAATGATACCTCATCTGTTATTGTTTACTAAGAATAATACGAGAAATGTTGTTTTTTTTTGTGCGAAGGTCAACGCAAACTTTATTGATTTAATTGCGTATACAATTTCTGGATGTGGTCAGAAATGCTATCTGGATAGACTTCCCTGTTCAGCACCATACACGGTCAATCACACGTTTATGCTAACATATTACAAAGTAAAATCGTTGTTAATTATACATTGAACAATAATAATATTTCAAGGACCAATTAATGTCATATGTCCTTAATTGCGTTTGTTTCAATCATGTTCTGCCCTTGATCGCTACGGTTGAATTTCTAATATTCATAAAACACACATACTGTCGTTGTTAAACTTACCGATGGACATATACAATGATGTTTGTATTTGTTCATTATGAGTCCGCAATAAATTAATAACCCTGAGTTTTGGTGTTAACAAAGCTCTTAATCTCCAAATTGAAATCTTGAAGTTGAACTTAAATTTCGCGCCTTATATGTTCTACACGTACGTCCACGTAATCTTTGTACATGGCTCAAATATAATAAGATGCACACATATTTATTGTTTATTAACTATAGAACGGTGCATAACAACGTGCAGGTAATATTTGCGCAGAACTCAAATATAGAAAGATGTTTATGTAGTCATATTTCATGACTTAACTAAAGAAGGGTCCATATGTAAATGCACCACGTACCTACCCGTGTGCTATCTTTGTTCATGACACAACTTACAATGTGCTTCTCTGCGTGAATGCTATCTTTGTTCATAATACAACTAAAAATGTGCTTCTCTGCGTGAATGCAATCTGTGTTCATGATACAACTAAAAATTTGCTTCTCTGCGTGAATGCAATCTTTGTTCATGACACAACTAACAATGTCCTTCGCTGTGTGAATGCTATATTTGTTCATAATACAACTAAAAATGTGCTTCTCTGCGTGAATGCAATCTGTGTTCATGATACAATAAAAATGTGCTTCTCTGCGTGAATGCAATCTGTGTTCATGATACAACTAAAAATGTGTTTCTCTGCGTGAATGCAATCTGTGTTCATGATACAACTCAAAATGTGCTTCTCTGCATGTTTGCAATCTTTGTTCATGATACAACTAAAAATGTGCTTCTCTACGTGTATGCAATCTGTGTTCATGACACCATTACAGAAGCGTGTATGTTCTACACTGTATACATCGTTGTTCGTGACTCTAAAATGCGATCGGAGCTATTTTGTTTGCGAATGCAGAATCTGGATGCAGTTAGGTTAATTGCAGTAACGGACTTTTTCTTCGGTTGTTATGTATATTATTGCAGAAGGCAATCGCCCCAAAAACACTTGACGTAACTCTGTGCCACTACCAATGTCTTTTTATTAGTAACGTATTCTATTCCTACAAACTTTCTGCAAAATGGTTCATACCATTTCATAGGCATAGCATGCACTGTGTAACTATAACATTGATGTATCAGATATGCAAAGATATGAATGTCTATAACATAAATGACGTAGGTAATATATACTATATTTTATTATAATTATGTATAAAATAGGTTATATAATTACGTATACATTGTTTATAGTACACGTATGCTATTTTCACAAGAAAAGTTAAAATAGGTGAGAATACAAATTAATGTTGCTGTTTTGATTTTTATTGCAAAACACATTACGTCTAAGGCAGGCATGTACAATTTGTAATAATTTAGCGTGCTCCACTTGAACATCTGCGCAACATGTGACATTTCTTACGCCAAAGTGTTTATGAAATCGTTTCGTTGACAAACAAGTTAGAGCATACTTCTTGAGCTCAACAATTCCCCTTAAATACTTTTAAATAGATCAATTCTTCGAAAAAACGGGCAACAAAACATTTTAAATGCGAACTAACTGTAAGTGTTCACAGAGCAATCATGTTATTCATGTATATCCGGACTTCGTAAAAACACTTGACGTAAATCTTTGACACTACCAAGTTCATTTAATTAATAAAGTGTTCTATTCCTTGAAACTTCTTGCAAATTGTTGTATAACGTTTTATAGAAAAATCATGAATTGTGTAACTGTGACATTGATGTATCATATATGCCAAGAAAAAAATGTCTGCGATCTATGTAGTGGGTAATATATTTTATCATAATGATACATTAGATTATGAATATTATACGTATGATATTTTCACAAGAAATTTAAATCTTTATTATTCAAACTTCATTATGTGTTTTTGATAAATCTCAAAACACATAATGTATTACTTCCCTTTAATTGATTGAACACATGTGTTTGTTTTCCGATACTCCAATGAACATATTTATGTCATAAATATTTGACAAAATCGTACAGTCCCCCTTTAAAGAGAGTATGCACGATTTTGTCAAATATTTATAAATTTATATAAAATGTGTAAACAACTTATTATACATATATTTCAATATAAATTAAAATAAAAGTTAAGAAGAACATGTGTCGAAAAATGCGGAATAAGCCAGATATGTAAATCTGAAATCGAAAATGGCTGGAAGTAGAATTCGCCAGCATGTATATCATGCATGTACGATGTGAGTATAAATTTAGTTTTAGTGCAGATTCGTTCATACGACACAAAGACACAATTTTGTTTCCTAACACATACGAGTAAAAGTGTCGGCATCAGCTTTAGCCAGCGCTAACTTGTCTTTGCAGCATTTTATGAAACTCGTCTTCAATGGATAATTGTTCTTGCCTATGTTGTGTTATTGTAATATTTTTTTTATCAATATATTACAATTTAATACATATGAAAATCGTGCATACTCACTTTAAAGCGAAGAAAATGGCTCTGGAAAGTCTTGTGAAGAGATAAAAGTAAATTGGATCGCACGAAATAAAAGGGATTGTATCGGCACATGTATCAGATATTGCAAACCTTGAAACTCAAAGAATAAGTAAAATAAAAATCAAGTTAAATTATCGAGATATATGGATAATATGGAACCCAGCCAATTTCGTATACAGAATCTGTAAAGGGTGTAAACAACATAAATATTTTAAGGGGAGGTAGCATTTATTGTGGAACATACTCGTTAATTATTTGGATTAATAAATACATGTACAAATGTTTATGTTAAGCTCGCTTTATTCTTGAGCTAATCCTATTCAAATCTCAATCTAAAATGGCATGCACAGTCAACGAAGGTCATTGTGACACACCTATAAAATCCAAGTGGAAACCGAAACCCCAGCTGCACGACAGAATGACGGAGAATTTAGGTCATTTCCGGAATTTATGCACAGCTCAAATAACTAATTAAGTCAAGCTGTTCATATATTATGCATTGAAACAAACAAAGAAAGATCAGTATGAAAACATACTTTTCGCATTTTAATACTAACCAAATGGCCGCAAAGTATACAATATGGCCGATTAGTTCATATTTCGTTTCAGTTTTGATTATACAAATGTCCTCTCAAGATTCTGAACCTGTAAAATAATATCATTTTGTACAAATGAATGCATAGTTTCTCGGAAGATATACATTAAAAAGGATAATTGATAACAGATTTGAAGTTATCTTAAAACATAGTAGTTTATTACCTATCAATCTGACCTACAAACACGTCTGTATGTTTATATTTCGCTGATTACCCGATTGCCGTTGATCAATGCCAGAGTTGTCGGAGCTTTCCGTGTCTGCGCATCTACGTCTACGGAAATATTTAAAATGATAATCGTCCAAGCGGGTGTTTAAAAGGTAAAATAAGCAAAACCTGCAATACTGGCAGCTGTTTTCCTTCAAAGTATTTTTTTTCGCTTAAAAAACTTGTCAGTATTGCCATAAGAGACTTATTAAAACGTTTTGCAGTGCCGTAGCCAGACCCAAATTTAAGCCGAGGCAGTATCTTAGGTCCTTCTAGGGGGGTCCGGGGGCATGCCCCCCCCCCCCC
>VMBQ01004711.1:0-57020 GCA_007657795.1 Dreissena rostriformis
GAAATAAATCTATCTATCTATCTATACATATGTACCCTGTTGATATATGTGCGTGTTAGACGGTCCTTAAAAATTTAATGTCAAAACTGTATTTGGATGTTTTTGATCAATTTTCATTATTATATTTTCAATGAAGGTCATATAACAGTATCGTGCCTATTCATAAATGTCCTCTACGACGATTATGTTTGTTATGTATTTTAATAATTGTAATGAATTGAATTACAGCGGTCAACATGATCTATAAAATGCTTGTCAATCAATATAAAACGTCGATATTCCAATGCATTTAGTTTTGCGTGTTTGTCTATCTACATTATATATTTTTTTTTAATATTGTACTGCGGGCAGACCTTTCGCCTGCCAATATTTTTTTGTTTCGTATAGGTAGCAAGCAAGGGCTGCTGTTTATGCTACTGTAACATAGGTTGAGGTATAATTCATATGTATTTTAAGTACAGCTAACTAGAATATAGAAAATATACACACAAAAATATATTACTTTTACTGTCATGTATTGTTCTACAACTCTCAAACATGAACACACTGCTAAGTATACAACTATCATAAGCATATGCCTCATAGAATGAATGGTGTTATTTGGTTAAGTAAAACGTATTATTATTATTACAACAATTATTCATATAGAGACCTTATATATGTAAAAAGAAACACAACAGTTTATTTGATATGATGTTTGACTTAATTAGCTTTATCCCAATTTTACTTAATTACACATTTTTTATTATAGATATACTATCGATAGTTATTTAAACAGTAAAACAATATTTATTAATATATGTATTTTTGCAATCGAACGTATTATTACTTTGTATAAACATGACTATTTACTTTGTAAACACTGAACGCTGTCTTTGTCCAAGTGGGCTTTGGTCCTTCTCAATGTATTGTTCAATAATCTTGTTAACGTGTACACTCTCATTAACTAATGGCGGGAAATCAATAAAAAACAATGAAAGCACGCCACATTTTACCGTTCATGACTTAATGACCATTTAAATACAATTAAACGAAGCAATAACAATCTCGAAAGGCTTTTACATGAATTAACCAGCAAATCGTCGTATGCCGTTTTAAGGCAACGAATGAAATTGAAGTAAATTGATTTACTACATGTATAGCTATATAAAATTAAACATGGATTTTACCACAAACTTTCTTTCAGTTCAAACTCGTTACAAAACTTCGAGCACGTTTCGTAGTCTCAAATCCATTTTAGAGAACTAGAAATATCGTCTTGTATGTTGATGTTGCACCCGTACACTTATGCAAGCTAAAATCGATGATTGCACTAGCGCATTTTGAAATGATGGGTAGCTTATAAACAGATAATAAAGGTATGGCGTGTCAAACGTTGCACAATTCAATATACTGCGGAATCAATCTCGTTATTTGGAATTTATGGGGAATATAACGGGGCCGGATCCAGAGATGACTGTCCTGATAGTCTCTTTAGGGTATGGTGGGTTATGTCTGTCTGTCTGTCTGTCTGTCTGCATGTATGTCTGTCCGTCCGTCTGTCCGTCCGTCCGTCCGTCCGTCTGTCTGTCTGTCTGTCTGTCTGTCTGTCTGTCTGTCTGTCTGTCTGTCTGTCTGTCTGTCTGTCTGTCTGTCTGTCTGTCTACTTAAACGTTCGCCCAAATACCCAAAATATGGTTGATATATGTACTTAGTTTTCGTTAGTTCTTTTAATTATTAAATTCAGTTTTTTTTTGTCATGAAAAATGATTTGATTTACAAAAAACATAATTAGTTCTGCGAATAACAATTAACTTATCATACACTTTAAATGTTAAAGAAAACTTTAAGTGAGCCTATAAATAACATGTGTAACAACAATTTACGAAATGATCGTCCATTCGTGACCAGAATGTGAATACATGTACATGTATATTCAAAGAAGGTCGACATTTCATGTTTCAAGCTGTATACTTGTATTCATCTAACTCCAAATAGGTTTGAAACATCATATTTTATCTTGGAGATCACACCCTTTGTACAATGACGCTTTAGAAAAAAAGGTTAATACCATGAATAAACTTTGGTGACGACGATTCTCGTATGCAAATAATTTATGATTCCGTTAAATAAAATGGTACTATGATTACTTTACATTTAAAATCTGACTGGTATCGTACACCAAAGCAAATATTATGTATAAAGGGATATATTTATCACTTATGTTTATTCACAGTGTTGATTAAATATGGCGATAACAAAACTGTTAGCACATGTAAAACTGTTTGAGGGTTTCGCTCCATGTACAGAATTGTTAAATAATCACCATTTTCACTGCATTATTTTGTACCACATTGACTGTTGTTCACTGTCTTGTCATCTTCACTTTCGTTTAACGGATCCTCCACTGACATGTCGTCATTGTTGTTGTCCAAATCAAACAATTCTTGATTTAAGGTGAACGTTTCGTCGTTCATAAGTCTAAAGTACATAAAACATGTGATAGCCGCATGCAATCTGGCCGCATTGTGGTCGTGTCTTTTAACCCATGCATCCCTGAATGATGACAAAGCGGCCCCAAGATGACCCATGTCACGGAGGAAACATCCCACTAAGTTGTACCCAGTGTCAAAGTGACATAAATTGTAGTCATCTTCGATAAGTGTATTAAGAAACAACCATGCCACACTCTGTTCTCGTCTGTTTCCCAGTTCTTAGTGGACTAGATAAAGCATGTAGTACGAAAGAACTTTGGAGTCTACAGCGACACAGTCGAACCAGTAATCGTGTACAGTGCTGCGTAAGACTAGGTGTAAGTTCTGGCAGCAATACGGATTTGGTAATTAGACACCGTGGCACCACTGTTGGTTAAGACTCCGGGTAAAGGCCTGATGATTAGTAAATTCACTATAGTCCCGTAATTACTTGGCTGAAATTTGTAAGTCTCAAATTGATAAATGTATTCTACTTTTGAAACTACCCGATTATCCTTCCTAAAATATACGTCTTAATCCTCTGTACTAAAGCGTTTGTTGCGATAGTTGATGGGAGGATGGATAGATTGATCAATTCATTGATTAATTCATTGAGTAATTCATTAATTGACTGATTGAGTGGCTATGTTAACCGTTTATCGAGCCCCCACCATATCCAACCGAGACGTGCCCCCCCCCCCCCCCCCAAAAAAAAAACGACACTCGTGGTGGATTCGGCCTTGTCATACATACACTTCTCATTGTCTTTTCAACCTTTGTATATACCTTTATGCCAGGAAACAAGATTAAAGTGAAAGATTACAATATCAATTCCCTAGTGTCGTGATTTCGCTCCTACGTTTAGTGTTGTCGTGCTTGTAATTCAAATGTCGAAAGTGCGAAGCAACGAGCCAACAAACGGGAAACCGTACTCTGTCGTCTGTGTCGGTCAGCCAATTAAACACCTCGTTAAAATCAACATCGGTCTTTCTGACTGAATAAATCGCATTCTTTGTATACAAATTAATTATTTAATACACACATATAAACTCGTTTAACCACAAATATTTCAACATATTGAACATAAATACGAAAAATCACTACACGTATTTTACTATACATATATATTATATTTTAACATACACATATCTTTAGAAAAAAAGTAAATGTATAATATTAAATGTGTTTTTTATAATATTATTATAAATGTATAATTAGTGATAGGTATGTGAATGCTAAAATAATTTCTCATAATGGTTATAGCGAATTTGTTTGTTCATAGAAACTAAAGAACATAAATTGAATCAAAGTTTACGGTACCATCCTGTTAAATTGTATATATGGTTTGTATATTGGTATTCATGTAGTATATCAATACAAATGGCATACAACGATGTGCTCTATAATTCTTGTAAAAGCCGTGCTACAATTATTTGTATTTAAATGGTCAGTCAAACATGAACGGTAAAAATGACGTGCATTTGTAGTTTTTGTTTGTTTGTTTTATGTGGTATTGATTTCTTCCCATTAATAAATAAGATGTACGTATGTTCAGTATTTCGTTATAAATTATCTCACATTTTATATATAAGTATGACTTCCCAGTAGTAACATAAGGCAATTTTAGTCTAAATACATTCATGTTAATGGAATTAAGATGTCTTATGTGACTTGAATAATAGAATGACATATACAATTATGCAGCATACATTCATTATATCATCGGGCACGAACTCTTTGTTCGCAGATTTGTCTTGATCTTAAATTATGCAATCTAATGTCTGAAATAGAAAGAATGGTAGTATTAGCTTATTTAACCCGCGAACTTATGCTTATAACAATCTGATTTATTTAAGTTAATCGTGGTTAAAAAATATTGAAAATAAGCATTTGGCCATTACTGTCCTTAAATACCAACACTTTTCATCGGGTCATCAAAACTTAAACAGCGATTTTATCCATGTGTGCATAGGGTATCTATAGGAATTAGAAAAACAAAAAATACATAAACTTAAATAACACTATATTTCTTTACAAATCGAGTAGGTTATACGAAACTCACAGCAGCCTTGTATTGATTAATCTGTATGGGGCATATCGACGTTATTGTTGCTGCTAAATGTAATAATAGCCTATTGTCAAAACATGAATATGTTGAAATTTAATACAAATATAGTTTGAATGCGGACTTTAATAATTAATTCAAAAATGGATTATAGTGAATAAGTAAACAATTAGATAATTTAATATCTATAATCGACCCAACTTGTATTAACGATGTTAAAAGTCAGTGTTCATGCCGTTAGAAAGACGTCGCTAAACCACTATTTGCAAAATCTTTTGCAAAGCGTAATACAAGTTATTTTGCTTCGCCCTCAATTGTTAAGAATGTAGAATGGTTAGATAGCGATTGTTGACAAACCAGAATAAAATATGAAGAATCATTGAAACATTTTGAACAGCGAATGGCGTCTGTTTCTTGAGAATATGTTTACGATTGCAAAATTCATTTTAAAATATTTTTTGAGTAACAAAAATTAAAGTATATTGAAACCTTATACAAAGTAAGCCGAGGGATTTTTAGAAATAGTTAAACACAAAGAAAAATGATCATGTCGACGACTCTTTATCTTTGGACGATTTTCAAACTTAGAAAACGATATTTTAAAGTCATTCAATGAAACTGTGGAAACTGTTTGTTCGAGCCACGACTTTAAGGCAGATGCCTATTATAATGGTGAATAAGATTTCGAATAACGTTTGATGATGTTGAGAAAGCAATTAAAAGATTGAAACGTCATGAGGCATATGTTATTGACTGTTTATTAAATGAGACTGTGTATTAAATGAGTATTTTATTGAATGTAGTGATATTCTAGGCTGTATATTTGTAAAATATTTAAATAATGCGATATTAGTTTCGGATGTTTGAACCAACACAAATCGTCGATCACTTTAATTATCTCGGCTACGTTTTAAAAAAATACTGGGAATTTTACTGCAAATATTGAGTTCATAATTGGTAAATCTATAAAAGCTTTAAATAGTTTGATATATAATTTAAAGACTATCCTATCAATCCAAAAATATGTTGTGAATGGCTCGATGTTTTTGTTGGATCATCACTTAATAATGCCTCAGAAGTATGTGATTTTACAAAGTCTAAAGATATTGAACTTTTTTTTTTTTNACCAGATATAAGACAATCTGTTTCCGTGTAATACATGTACATCACTCTTCATCTGTACATTTTATTCGATTCACTGTTTGCATTTTTCTGTTAAAAACAGTACCTGAGTAAACTCACCACGGATTTCTTGTATTTAATATATCGGATTATCCATAACAAGAAAATGCAAGCGGTAAACCGATCGTCAGTAGGTTTACCTGATTCAGATCTTAAATTCTGTGCCGCTAGATGTAGAATACCGTGAAACCTCGCTATTAAGACCATATGTGGCACTTTTGAAAAGTGGTCTTAATAGCGAGGTGGTCTTAATGCTGAGTTTTCATGAATTTTGATGGAAAGATAATGCAAATGGTAAATATTCAATAAACTTTAATCTTTTTGCATGCAATACAACAGTAACCAATCCATACATTGTACAAAGATAGTATTTCAAGCTTTTCAAACAAGAAGTGAAACATAATTTTCATCATACTATCATTTACTTAAATAAACAGTACATTGTTGTTTGCTTAGCAGAGCTTTTTACTTTTTACTTAAAAATTAACACACCTGCGTCTTTCCAATGCCGAAAAAATCAGCTAATTGCCGGTTGAGAGTTCCGATTGCGCGCGTTGATTAAATCAATCTTTTCTTTTAAAAGCAATACTTTCCGTTTTCGCTTATCTATCTTGAATAAGGATATGACATACGCGTCGGTTATTATATCCATCACGAACAAAACCATCTTACTGTTATTCATATCGGAGTAGGCTATTTGTGTTGGCTTGAGTTCGAGTCGCATTGAAGACGCGTATCGAAACATATCTGTTTGCATGGTATATATTGTTTGTGTGTATTTTTCCCGTAATGATTTCATGAGAAATGATTAGATGATATTTATCTAAAAAACAATTATATATATATTTATATATATATAATTGTCTCTAGATAAATATCTTCTAAAATGGATATATGCATGGTTTTAGAAGATTTCTTTATTAAGGGGGAAATGCCGTCGATTCAACCCTTAAATCTACTTTTGAATGTAAAGAATATGCTTGAAAAGCCGAACTTGTGTCATTCAAAATGTAATGTTTGGGATAAAACACGGTCTTGTATGAAATGATCATCCGGTACTTAAACAAGTATTGCAAAGTCATCCAAAATCAAATACATGCTATGTGAGCTACAGTGATCGACAGTACACACGCTAATTTGTGGAGTTTTCAAGCTACACATATTAAAGTACAACATACAATTTTCCATTCGATACGATTAAGCTGACAATTTTATTTAAGTTAACGAAAAAAGCTGAAAGGTCCATTCCATGTTTATTTTTCGAATTCTTTTTAGCCATGTCCATCGAGTAATATTTTGTTTAAACAGGTTTAGCTGAAAATCGTAAACGAGTGTATAACTATATTGGTCTGGTTTGAATTTTACACTTGAATGTTTTGTGAATATCGCTGGACCAAGTGTGAGTTTTAGAGCTCACAAAACTAGTTAAATCCCCCAACGCCCGAATGTTGTGATCAAGTTTCGCACGTGGTGATGGAGCTTAAGTTTCATCTCTTTTATATTTGTTTATATTTTTTAGCTGAGAACTGCTCGGGTGCGTACCGTGGCAGCTATAGAAGTTACCGTAGTTACAGCAGTTACAGCGGTTACAGAAGTTATCGTTCTTTCAGTGGTTCTGTGTAAGTGCATGTAACATAAACATGTTAAAAACGTGTGATCGTTTGTATGCAGTATTCGGATAGATACAATTCCTAGTGAGTATCAACTGTTGTGGTCCCAATTTTGTGTTTAATTAACACATGTACATTCCCAGTGAGTATATAGTGGTCCAAATTGTTCTGTTCAATTTAAAATGTTAAAGTTTCAAGTTAGTATCTTGTGGTCCTAATGTTTGTGTTCAATTTGAAATGTTTAAGTTTCAAGTTAATATATATTGCTGTGAGTCCGATTCTGTGTTTACAAAGTTTAAGTTCCCAGTGTGTAGCTAGAGCTAAGGTCATATTCTGTGTTTGCTTTGCAAAGTTTAAATTCACAGTGAGTAGCAAGTGCTATGCTCTCAATCGTATGTTCACTGTACACATGTACATTCTAAGTGGGTATCAAGTGCTATGTTCCCAAATATGTGTCTCCTTTGCATATGTAAACTGCAAGAGCGTTTCAAGTGCTGTGGGCCCAAATCTGTTATATCTTTACATATTTAAGTTTCCAGGAAATATCAAGTGGTATGATCCCGATTCTGTTTTCACCTTGAGACGTTCACCTTGCCACATTCGCAACGCTGAAAATGCCCAGTCTCATTTCAATCGTCACCAGCTCGACGCAGCTGTATAATACTCACGAATGGCAACATATCTTGTGCAAAACGAAATGAACAGAAATTAACATTATTAAAATCTGTAAATGCTCTTTACCGTACGATATTAATGTCCAGTGTAACGAACTCGTTTGTCTACAGCTCCGTCAACACCAGCGGTGGGGGATTCATCGCCGGCATAGTGGTCGCGAGGGTAGTTTGTGCCGCCGGCATTATCATCCTTATTGTTTGTCTTCGTAAGTTACACAACGGTCATTGATGCATTTATGCAACCGGCTTTGTTAATAAAAAATATTTTTACGTTCTTGTTCTGCCTACCTGTTACAGACAACAATCGCCAGCAGTGTGTGCTGTGTATGATAAAAAGTTAGAGTTTTAACACCAGCTCGGATTTTATTATAAAAATATATTCATATAAAACGTCTTAGAACTAAAAATGACGTAAATATTTCATCATATTAATAGTTTGATAAAATCGATATATTATACTCTTACAACCATAAGGTCAACACAGTGCAAGTGTTTCGGTAATGATTTTGTTCTAGTGAAGACAAATGGCACCATTTGCTCCTCCTCTAAAGTGATCACTACCCCTATCTCCACAGTGGACACAGTGAACAATGAATTCATTCATACCAACAATTACGGCATGGGATTCGTCAACCCGCCTCCGCCACCGACTTACTCCAATGTGTATCCCCGGACGCTATACTCAAACGGAAGTATGTTCGTGCCCGACCCCGCTTACCCACCGACAGCGACAATACCCAAGTGAGTGCCTCTAGCGGACATCGGCATGTGAAGCAGCATCGATTATGTCAAAGCTTCATCAACTCATCTGATCCGTTTCAAGATATATTTAATAGCAACCTCAGTGAAGATCCTCGAAACAAATTAAAACAATTACATTAATGATTTCATCTTGGCCAAAACACGGCGTGTGTTTTACTAAGTTTATTTATTACAAAATATTATGTATATTCAATAAAACTATTTAATCGTCAATTGGATAGTCAAAGTGCGCTCTTTGATATTATGTTTTATACGCATGTAAAAGGAATGTTTCATGAGATGCCATAGCGATGACATGAGTGATTTTTTAAAAAGATTGTAATAAATAATGACAATCTTAATACAATTGATATTTTGAAACAATTTAGTTTGGCAAGCAATCAGTCCGTTAAAGTGGTTTATCAAACCATTAAATACGCATAACCAAGTCTCAATCAATTGATTTTAATCGCTGGTTAAATAGACATGTCAATTACCGCTAATAGCGCCCAATCTACATAGATGTTTTGTTCAATGTTCGCGATTAAAACAAAACAATTAATTTTATTATACTGCAAATTATCAAAATTTTAATCTCAGTTTGTAACAATAAAAGTTTAATAAAATAGATTTAACATGGTCCTCATAATTATTTCGTGGTAATCCGTAGCCGATTCTAAATTTAGATGATAAATATCGTGCATTGTTTGCACGGATATTTGAAGAACCTATATATATTCATGCAAAGATTAGCCACAACGATAGCCTCACGCAACTGCACAACGTCACTATGTGGTTAATGTCGAGTTCAAGACGCTAATTAGGCTTAGTGTTTTGTTAATATCCGACAATTGATTGTGCATAAAGTGTACACTATTTGTGTGAATGTATGTTTAAAAATTCTGAGATATCATTTTTTTCAGCATAAAGGTTATCGTTTATATACCGGTACTACTATAATTGAGAGTTTATGTGAACGTGTTATTTTGTAACTTTCACTGCTATTATATATATAACATTACATAAAACATATCTCATAGAGTTAAATTTATTTAACGTCATTCACAAAGTTTTAATTAAAAAAAAAACAGTAAAAAAGAATGACACTGTAAAACAAAATACAAAGGTAAACTCGAACTAATGACATTCGATTTACAGGCCCTACATTGATTTACTGCACAACAACAGTGTGGGGTAAAGGTTATGCCACTGCTAATGTATCGCCTGGACGGAAGCAAATGTTTTATTGATGTCCTTGTTTTCCCTCGATTTCATTAAGGTCAATGACCATTGATGGGCGGAAATAAATGAGGGCCATGTTAAATCTATCGTATAATACTCGTCTGGTGTATTGCTGATTTGTTTTGATATTTTACACGTTATTGATTCCAACCATTTCCGTTGCATGTTTTCATATGCAGGCAAAATTAATTGGCATATGTCGAGCGTTAGAAAATAAAAATTGTGTGTTTTATTCCATGAAATGCATTTAATATTTTTGTTTTAAGTTTCAGGTTAGCCTTTTATAAAAAAAATGCAACTAACAAGGTAAACGATCGTACATAATATTATTATGACATTTAAAATATAGAGTAACATTGAACAAAACACTGTTGAATTTGGTTTTGTCTGCAGATGATGATAACGATGATGATGATTGGTGATGAACAGTAGCAAACATCTTTTATGAGATCTGAATACCCCTTATATTTAAATATTTTCAAATATAAGGTAATAACATATAACAACTGTACATAACCTGAATTGTGTTTGACTTTTAATTGTGAATGCATAGCTGGTCAGATATCTTATGAATCTCCGCAACTGAACCTTGTTTAAGGCATTTCAGCAATCTGCCTCGCTGCAAAAATCGCCGAGTCAACATGATTTGTGTTGTTTTTATATATCATCATCATTATACTTATTGACACATGCTTTACTTTGTGAAGGTAATCTGCAGATTTTTTGCCTGTCACATGAAAAGGGTATACTATAAAGCCACAATTTCTCTCATCTAGGAGTTGGACTTCCATTTCTAGAGAATAAGCTAAAGATGGATTTCACTTTGTTGGTTTCAAGTAATGTTTGGCTGTTCAGATTTTACTTGTACAGCGCCATTTTATTATATTAAATTTGGACCGGTTTTAATATTTTATTTTTTAATACAACATGATTGGTATTTAATTAGGTGTATGATACTTATCAGCAATTATTTGCTATGATGGTAAGTACATGTATGAGCTCTGCGTTTTTGGTAATTATCATAAACTTATCAAGTTAATTTTGATTAAAAAGTTTGCCTTTTTTCAAAGGCTGTTTTTGCACGAATGATGCCTTATAGAGCGTCAGTAAAACCTTGTACAAACTCTAGCAGTTACATTTTTGTCTAATCTTCATGAAACATGCTACAGTAATTTTTATTTAATCATATATTGGCTTAGTTCGAACATGGTTTTGGTCCATTGAAATACATGACCACGCGTTGTTTGTACTTGCATGACTATTGTAAAGTATTTTAAGCGCTGTGCGATGCGGGATTTACTTTCTTTTGTGTAAATAATTTGTGTGTGATTTATTATTTATTTACTTGAAATAAATACATATGCATACATGCAGTTTCTTTATTGTATTGTGCCTTTTTTGGGAGAATGGTTCACACGCTAAAATATTCAAGAAGAGACTTGTACCTACATATATATTGTCTACCTATATGAAATGACAGAATTGATTGAATGTTTATCCAATGACATTTTTGCGTATTTAAGTCCCTTCGCTTCATCCAAGCATCGGTCTTTTTTAATCCGAAAAAGATCCACTTCGATCCAAACAGCTAGGCGATGTTTTTTTCTTCTGTTTCAGATATATTTACATCTTTTTAAAGTGTCATTAAATCAATACAAACGTATATATTCTAATCAAACGACATCTTATGAAATCTCGAAGCAAAGATTCAAATCCAAAATTAATTAATAGTACAGTTCAAATACGTGTACAGTGTAAATCGTCACATTTAGGATACGCAATACGAACACTAGAATACAATGAATGGACAAATACACTATGAGCAAGTCATAGGTGAGTCGGTTGCGTTATTTGGCAAGTTATGATCAACCGCAAGGCAGAACATACAATCAATATTTTTTATGCGGAGTTCCATTGTAAACATGTAACGACCAAGTACGTCATTTAGAAACACGATATCGCCCACGCTCTTTTTGTTTCAAGACTGATATCGATTGTGTTTGATCAGATATGCAAATTGTTAAGCAGTATTGATTAAAACGTACTTCCCACTACCTATCATGTACGTATGTACATGGATAAACCTTGCATGTGTGCGTAGTGCTTTGTAACTATTTAACGTTAATAAATGCCTTGCAGTGGGAACCATGTATGACTACCTCAGTCATTCATTAACTAATAGTTTGCTTGCAATGATATCAAATGCAGCTGGTGACCTTTGGGTTTTTAACGTTTGCATATTAAACTTAATTTTCGGGCAATTATTTATTTATTATAAATCGTCTGTGAAAGCAGTGTTAATACAAAACCACATTTACCGGTCACTTAAAAACATCTGGAAGCGTACTTCATGCGAAAACCTACTCCTATGTTTGACACATTACGCTGCATTAAAAAAAACACTACTGTACGTAACACCTTGATTAAGAGTAAGCCCTACTAAATGAAGTACCGGTAAACTCTAGGGAACAGACATCAACCGTTTTAAGTTTACTTTCCCCGTCACATTTTGATTGCTGACTTTACAATATGTGTTGCTCTCAATAATAATTCTGGTTTATTTTTATTGATTTTTGGTAAAACGGACATGGCTGCATGACGTATGTAACAATATTGTCGTAAGCACAATTGGCATTAAAAGGTGTTTTACAGACACGAACAATAAAATATTCGTTGTTTGTTTCGCCTCGCGGTTGCACCATGCCTTATCTAATTATGCAAACACTAGAAACTAATGCCAACACTCGTTTGACCGACACTTCTATAACGCGTTCATAGTGTATTTGTTTTTGTATATTCATTGGATTTCAGTGGTCGAAGTGCGTATCCCAAATGAAAATATCCACTAAATGTACACTTCACACGTTTTTGAATATTAGTAATCTGAACTGTACTATTAATAAAGCTTGGATTTAAATCTTTACTTTAGTTATTTATTCTATTTAAACGACCTCTGAAGAAATCTCACACAATCGTGTTGATTTGAATACACTTATAACATGAAAACAAATCTGAAACAGACAAACATCGATTCGACTCTCTGTTTGGATCGAAGTGGATTTCCTTTCGGATTAAAAAAGACTGATGCCTGCATGTTGCGAAGGGACCTTAATACGCATTACTTACACTGAACACACAATCATACAATACTGATAGTTTGTATAGGTAGACAATTTATATGTAGGCATAAGTCTCCTCTTGAATAGTTAACGTGAAAACAATTCTCAAAAAAGGGCAAAATTAAAAATGACAAAAATACTTGTATGTACATGTATTTATTTCCTGTACAAATATTTATCACACACCAATTATTTACATAAATTAAAAAAAACTAACGCGCAGCTCACAGCACTTTTAAATACTTTACACTTGTAACAATAGTAATAAAAGTACATATACAAAGTGCAGTCATGGGTTTTAATGGGACAAAACCATTTTCAAACTCAGCCTAGAAAGCATTCGTTTTTTTATCTTTTAAAGTTTCATAAAGATTGGACAAAAACAATTATACCTGCTAGAGTTTTCACAAACAAGGTTTCACTATAGCTATGTAAAGCATTATGCATGCAAAAACAGTATTTCGTAAAGGCTGATTTATTAACTAAATTGTTTTCTCGATAGGTTTTAATAAAATTACCAAAACGCAGAGCCCATGCATGTATAACCATTCTAGCAAATAATTGCTTGTTGGTTTAAACAATATTTATTTAGCTATTAATATACAGCATGTAAGCAATATAATACAATACAAAGATACTAGCTTCTTATGACGAAATATGCTTAACATGAGGACAGCAAAGTTGAAATTAACAGAATTGAGAAAAAAGTTCGAAGCTTATGCTATGTCTCTCTTCTGTTATTTGAAAATGCTGCTGACACGGTGTAAACAATTGAGCATATAGCTACAATGTACATAATGTCGGAACAATGAATAGCGAATAATATAAGTGCATATAAGTATACAGTATCGGAATGAAAAAAATGATAAAGGAAATAATACAAAAACGTTACAAGATGATGTAGATAGGGCAAGAAAAATATAACGTTTACATACATCAGAATTATTAGTTTGCAATAATCTTTATCAAAAAAGAAAGAGACAAAAGTGACAGAGTTATCGAAACTTGAGAAAGTAACGATAAGAAAGGAAACAGTTGCGGGGCGGGGCATCGTTAGCAGGATCAGGTTTGTTCATGGGGGGGGGGAAGTAATGTTAAAATCTACGACTATCTCGGATGAAAGACTGAACATGTTTGAATATAAGTGAATTTTCTTCGTATGATCCATCTTTGACACCGAAGAGAAGTAGTTGTATAGGTATGGGTTGAAAACTAGACAGATTGTAGAAAAGGATTGCTCTTTTTTCATTATTAATTGGGCAAATGTAGAAAAAGTGATATGTGTCTTGTTGATAGGGATAACAGATCTAGTGAAATACCAATAATTATATATTAAAAAAATTTATCTTATTTTAAAACCGGTCCAAATAATTTATAATTAAATGGCGTTGTATATGTATAAACCTAAACCGATGTCAAATCGGAACAGCCCAACATTAATTGAAACAAATTAAGTGAAATCTTTATAAGGTTCTGAAGAATCTTTAGAAATCTTCAGATGTTTATTCTCCAAAAATTGGACGTCCAATTCCTAAATTAGAGAAATTGTAGCTTCATAGTATACCCTTTTCATATGACATAATCTGCACAATAATCTGCACAATAACCTTCACATACATGTAGTAAAGCATGCATCAATAAGTCTAATGGTGCTGATGTAAAAGAAACAGCGATGTTTATTGATTTTTGCTGCTAAGCTTATTGCTAAAATGCCTCAAACAAGGTTTAGTTGGGAGATTATATTGGATACCTGAACAGCGATGCATTCAAAATTGGAGGTCAACTACAATTCATGTCATAAGCAGATATTTCATCAAAAATAAATGTTAAGAATATTTAATTAAGTGAAAATTTAAGTAACAACTGAAATTGTAGTAAAAAATGTGAAACAGAAAAGAAAAAAGAAAAAAAAACAATATTCATTATTTAATCGAAGAGTTGACATAGTTTGTTCTGTGGTTTTGTTTGTCTAAGGCTGTCCGAGATTGAGCGTAAATTGATTGAATTAAGCAGCCATATGCTTTCATTTAGTACCACAAGTTATAAACCGTTAACTGATGGATTTTGAAATCGATGACGTATTTTTGCTAAACAAAATAACGAGTTTCCAGATGAACAATGTCTGAATAAAATATTGATGTTGACCAAAGAAAATCACACAAAACATCATAGAAAAGTATACACAATTCTTAACTGGTTGTACTTTTATAAAATATAAATTATATACAATATAAAGTTTCTTCCTTTATATGTACATGTAAACAATGTACATTTCATATGAGTATATATGTTATTTTGGGAATAAATAAAGCTAAAGTATCACACGTATTATTGCTATGGAATCTCAGACAAAATACATTTTACATGCCTCAAAAACATAATACTAAAGAGCGCAGTTCGACTATCCAATTAAGGATGAAATAGTATAATTGATTATACTTAATATTTTGTAATAATTAAACTTAGTAAACACAAACTGTTTTGTGGTCAAGAGGAAATCATGTTTTTTTTTTTTTTTTTTTTTTTTTTTTTTTTTTTNGTGGGGGATACACATCGGAGTATGTCGGTGGCGGTGGCGGGTTGACGAACCCCATGCTGTAGTTGTCGCCAGGAATGAATAATTTGTTCACTGTGTCCGCTGTGGAGCTGGGGGTAGTGGTCACTTTAGATTGGGTGCAAATGGTGCCATTTTTCTTCACTGAAACAAAATCATAGCCGAATAACTTGCATTTGCTTAATCTTATTGATGTAAGAGTATAAAATACACATGAAACAAAATATTAATATGATAAAATATTTACGTCATTTATAGTTCTAACATTTTTTTTGTACGAATAATTGCTAAAATACATCCGAGCTGGTTTTAAGACTGAATCAAATCGGCAATCATATTCGACTGGAAATCACATACACATGCATCTTGTTCTTGCTGTTTTTAACTTGTTATCGTACATAGCACAAACTTCCCGTATGAGAGGTCTGGATCTGGTAGTCAGAACATGCATGTAAAGAAATATGTTTCATTTAAAAAGCCCGTTTTTGTGAAACTTACGTAAGCATAGGGTTAGAACGATAATGCCGGCAGCACCACATACCCCCAGGACAACCATGCCGGCGATGAATCCCCCACCGCTGGTGTTGACGGAGCTGTGAATGAACGAGTACGGTACATTGTGCATTAATACAGTACGGAAAAAGCGCATTCACATATTTCAATAATATACATATCAATTTCTTTCGTTCGCTACAAGAGTTGCTGCCGTAAGCGAGCATTATACAGCTGCGTCGGCATGCAGACCATTGCAATATATCAGGCATTTTCAGCGTTTCGAAAGTGGCATGTTAAACGTCTTAAAGTGAACAGAATCGGGATCATAGCACTTGATACTGTCAGTAAACTAAAATACTGTAAATTGAATAAGAAATTGGGACCACATCACTTGTTACTTCCTGCAAACGTAAAGATTGTAAAGTGAATACAGAATTTCGACCACAGCATGGAGACGTAAACATTTTAAAGTGAATACGCAATTTTCTGCCTCGAAACGTAATCATTTTAAAGTGAACGCAATTGGGACCAAACCACTTGTTACTCCTTGCAAACTTAAAGAATTTAAAGTGAATACAGAATTTGGACGACAGCACTAGAATCTCTCTTGCAGTTTATATGTGCGAAGTGAACACTAAATCGGGACCCCAACACACAATACGCACTGGGAATTAAAACTTTGTAAAGTGAACACAAAATCGGGACCACATCAATAGATATTAACAGAAAACTTTAACTTTGCAAAGTGAACACAAAATCGGGACCAAATCAATAGATGTTAACAGGAAACTTTAACTTTGCAAAGTGAACAAAGAATTGGAACCAATAGATACTCACTAGAAATGTACACGTGTAAAGTGAATACAGAATTGTGAATTAGAACATCATCTTACTGGGAATTGACACTTTTCAAAATTAACCCAGAATCGGGACCATAGCATAACATGGGTCATACCACATGGCACTCACTGGAAATATAAACTTTTCAAAACTGAACACAAATAGGGAGCATAGCACAAACTTCTCACTGGTAATTTAAACTGTGTTAAGTTAACATAGAATTTGGACCATTGCACTTGACATGAAATGGGGATTTAAGCTTTTCAAAAGTGAACTCAGAATTTGGACCATAGCTCTTGATACTCACTAGGCATTGTATCCGACCTAAAACAGCATACATACGATCACATATTTTCATCATGTACATGTTACATGTACTTACCCAGAACCGCCGTAGGAACGGTAACCGCTGTAACTTCTGTAACTGCTGTAACTTCTGTATCCGCCGCGGTAGGCACCCGAGCAGACCTCGGCTATAAATTATAAAAAAATATATACGAGATGAATTGTGAGCTGCATCACAACAGGAGATCTTTTATCACAACAGGAGGTCCTTTATTACAACACGAGGTCCTTTATTACAACACGAGGTCCTTTATTTATGGCAATTGACCACTTGCCAAATGGTCTGACTAAGCACAAAATCCCTAGAAACATAATAGAAAACAAAACAAACACGCAACAAGTACACGGAACATGAATAATACGGGGGTCAATGCAAAGAATTTGGGGTTTACACCGGCTTTGGGGAGTCCCGCAATGCATTTCAGTGAAAATAAAAATAAACATTATAGAATCACAATTCAAATCAATATCAATCTTATAGAAAACATTTCAATTAAAGGAAACGGCTGGATTCAAACCAGAGCAACATAATTGTAATAATCGTCTGCACACCCGACTTAAGTAACATACAAGTTCTCATTGCTTAGTAATAGTAAGTACGGAATACCGTTAGGGCAATCGTGGTTACAAATTAAAATCCGGAGGGCGATAATGCGAGAACGCGATAGTACGATGGCGACAATGCGACAATACGATGACGACAATGCGACAATACGATGGCGACAATGGGATTATACGATGGCGAGAATGCGAGAACGCGAAAGTACGATGACGACAATGCGACAGTGCGATGACGACAGTGTGACAATACTATGGCGCCAGTGCGATAGTACGATGGCGACAATGCGACGATGCGATAGTGCGATAATACGATGACGACAGTGCGACAATACGATGAAGACAGTGCGACAATACGATGGCGACAGTGCGATAGTACGATAGCGACAATGCGAGAATGCGAGAACGCGACAGTACGATGACGACAATGCGACAAAATGATAAGGACAGTGCGACAATACGATGGCGACAATGCGATAGTAGGATTGCGCCATCGAAGTACCCCACTGTCGCCATCGTATTGTCGCACTGTCGCATTGTCGTCATCGTACTATCGCGTTGTCGCCATCGTATTGTCGCACTGTCGTCATAGTATTGTCGCATTGTCGCCATTGTACTATCGCGTTCTCGCTTTGTCGCCCTCTGAATTTTAATGTTAAACCACGATGGCCCCAACGGTATTCCGTACGTAAGTAACTGAACTTGCTATTTTCAGCTATACCATTTTAACTAAATGTTAGTCGCGGGACATGGCTAAAAAGAATTCGGCAAATAAACGTGGAATGAGCCTTAAAGCTTTTCCCATTAACAAAAAAAAAGTTTCAGCTCAATCGTTTCGAATGGAAAATTGTACGTTGTACTTTTAATAATATTGTACAGCTTCAACATTTCACAACTAAGCGTGTGTACCATTCCATCACTAATACTCACAAGGGCTTGGATGACTGCGCAATACTTTTTTTATGTGGCGGATGACCATTTCGTACAAGATTTTTTTTGAACGATATATCTTCGACTCTACAAGCATATCCTTTACATTCAAAACGAAGGCTAAAGGGAAGTTTCGACGATATTTCCCCCTTAATAAAACATTTTTTAAAACCATGCATACTCCCATTTTTAGAAGATATGGCTCTAGAAACAATACTATATTGATAACATCATTGAGGAAAAAATACATGCAACAAATATATATAATGCCAAAGAACCAAGAAACACATCAATAACAAACATTGCTTTGAGTTATACGACGCGAACATAAGCGGCCCATCAAAAACGAAGATACAGGACAATGAACATTAATATTGTTTTTTAAATTTGTATCCACATGCTTTAACACAGGATAATAAAATACAAAGTCTAACATAACTTGCACATCCATTAAATTAACTGTGTTAATAATACAAAATTTGTATCACGAACATGTTATGGTAACCAACAAAAACGATCATTCATTACTTTTTTTTAAAAGAGATCTCATGTTCTGCAATATGATACGTATCCGCACCGTTGATATGCCGCATTAAGATTGTTCAATAGACGGTTGCGGTGAGTTTCGTTTTACCTGTTCGTACGTGACCATAAAAAATATAAATGGAATGTTATTGTAGTTTATGTATTATTTGTTTTTCTAATTCGTATAGATACGTTAGCAAAATATGGTTAAAATCGCTGTTTTACATTTAATTTGGAGGACCAGAAGGGTTGGTTGTTAAGGGCTGACACGGTCAAATGCTTATTTTAAATAATTTTGAGCCATTTTTTACTTAAAACAAATCTGATTGTTATAATCAACGAATGTATGCTGTGTATTTATATATGTTATTCTATTATGCCAGTCATATTTGACATCCAAATTCAATAAACATGAAGGTATTTAGTAGTAAATTACTTTTTGTTACACCTGGATGGTCTTAAAATTATCACAAAACACTGAACATAAGTGGAGCTCATTTATAAATGGTCAAAAAAAGAATCCACAAATGCAAGCATAATTTTAAGAGTTAAGGCTTGACTGCAACTTTACGTACAATAACACTAACGCACGGCTTTTACGTGAATTATAGAGCACATTGTCGTGTGCCGTTTTAAGCAACACATGCAATTGAAGTAAATTGATATACTACATGTATAGCTATATAAAATGAAACTTGGATTTTACCGCAAACTTTCAGTTTATGTTTTTGAGCAAAGAAATTAGTTACAAAACTTATGATAACTTATTTGAACATTCACCCCTACCATTTTCAAATGTACACTAAACACTTCTGACCACACTGTTTACTTTCGCAAATCTACACAAACGGAGAGGAATTAATATAAGTGTCACATCGAATTTGTTTTCAAATCCACACATTTAATGTTGTTTTCTGTATATTTAGAATACTGTTTACATCTATTCATGTTGGTGTTAAACCCGTTCACTGATTTCAACTGAAATTGATGATTGCACTAGAGTATTTTGAAATGACGGGTAGCTAATCAACACTGTCAAACGTTGCACAATAGACATAATATTGATATTGCGAAATTAATCTCGTTATTTGGAATCGTATTACGGGTCCGGATCCAGAGATGATTTTCCTGACAGTTTTTGTTGGGTATGGTTGGGGCTTTATGAACGGTTAACTTAGCCGTTAAATAAATCAATAAATCAATCAATCTATCCATCCATCCATACATCCATTAAATCCATCCATCCATCCACATTTGTCAAGCAAACGCTATCAATACTGTTAAAAAGGTTATTTTATTTTTTATTTTTTTTTAAATACCGTATTAACTGTACCGTTGATATGCAACATTGAGTTTTGTCAAAAGAGGGTTGCGATGAGTTTCGTTTTGCCTACTCAATTTGTAAAGAAATAAAGGTGGAATGTTATTTAAGTTAATGTATTATTTGTTTTTCTAATTCCTATAGATACCCTAGAAACACATGGATAAAATCGCTGTTTAAGTTTGGATGACCCGATGAAAAGTGTTGGTAATTAATGACAGTAATGGTCAAATGCTTATTTCAATGATTTTTAGCCACGTTTTACTTAACAAAATCAGATTGTTATAAGCATAAGTTCGCGGGTTAAAGTAGCTTAAAATACCATTCTATCTAGTCCAGACATGAGATTGCACACTTCAAAATAAAGACAAACCTGCGAACAAAGAGTACGTGCCAGGTGCTATCACGACGAATGTATGCTGTATTTATGTCATATACATGTATATAGAATGTCATTCTAGTATACCAGTCAAATTAGACATCTTAATTACGTAAACAAATCTGCCTTATGTTACTACTGAGAAGTCTTAATGTCATAGAAGAATGTGAGATATTTATCACGAAATACTGACCATACGTACATCTCATTTATTAATGGGAAGAAATCACTTAACAATAACAAATGCACGTCATTTTTAACCGTTCATGTTTGACTGAACATTTACATACAAATATTTGTAGCACGGCTTTTACAAGAATTATAGAGCACATCGTCGTTTGCCATTTTTATTGATATACTAAATGAAAACCAATATATATATATATATATACACCAATATCCAATTTAACATGATTCTAACGTTAACATTGTTTCAGATATGTTCTTTATGTTCTTTGAACAAACCAATTCGCTATTACCATTACGATAAATGATTTAAACATACACAAAACTATCACAAATAATCCGAGAAAGACGAGCACGTTGCGTGGTCTAAAACTATTTTGGAGAATTAAAAATATCGTCTTGTATGTTGGCGTTAAACCCGTACACTGATACAATTATGTAAAATAAAAACGATGATTTAACTAACGTATTTTGAAATGACGGGTAGCTTATGAACAGATACAACAGGTGCGGCGTATCAACTGTTGCAAAATTCAATGATTTTATGTTTATATTTTGTAAACAAGCAGTTTATAATAATATTGTGAAATACACAATTATATTGTATATTAACTTAGATATCTTCTAAAGAGATATTTGAATTTTAAAATATAATATATTTGTATGGTAAAAATATGTGTAATAATTGTTCATATTTATATTCTAAATGTTGATATATTTGTAGTAAAACGAGTTTCTATGTTAGAATTAATTATTTAATATTGGGACCATTCTATAAAAAGGGATGTTTTCAGTCAGAAAGATCGATGTTGATTTTTACAAGGGTTTAATTGGATGGCCGACACACGACGGAGTTCGGTGTTCCGTGTGTTTGCTCATTTCATCGCACTTTCGACATGTGGATTACAAGCACGACAACACTAAACGTATGAGCGAAATCACGACACTAGGCAACGAGATTACGATGCGAGATCACGAAATTGATATTGCACTTTAATCTCGGGCCTTGGCATCGTGTTGTCACGTTCTAGCCCCAAAGGTATATAGAAAGGTTAAAAAGACGATGAGAAATTGCGAATTTAATCGTGTGGTCTCGGTTCGTATGACAAGGCCGAATCCAGACACGAGTGTCGTTTTTTTTTTTGGGGGGGGGAGGGGTGGCACGTCTCGGTTGGATATCGTGGGGCTCAAAAAATGTTAACATAGCCATTCAATCATTCAATGAATGAATTAATCAATCCAGCAATCAAGCAATCCATCCATCCACCCATTAATTATCGTCGCAAACATTTTTGTAAAGTGGATTAAGACGGATATTTTATGATGGATAATCGGATAGTTTCAAAAGTAAAATACATTTATCAATTTGAGATTTACAAATTTCAGCCAAGTAATTACGGGACTATAGTGAATTTACTTATCATCAGGCCTTTACCCAGAGTCTTCAACAACAGTGGTGACACTGTGTCTAATTAACCAAATCCGTGTTGCTGCCAGAACTAACACCTAGTTTTACGCAGCACTGTGTAGATGGCATTTTAATTGTATTTAATCGTTTTGAAAGAGAAAATTTCAGAAGGTCTTTCCGTGAAGAAGTCAACGGTAGTGCTTAATGTCGACGTATATAACAATGAAAAGACTTAATAGCATTGGATCATAGACTTTTACATTAAAGGAATAGAAGGTATTGATGTTTAATGCTTTTAAAATATTCCTTTTACTTTATGATGATGGTATGATTATTTTTGGTAATACAACAGAAGAATTACAAAAAGGCTTACATTGACTTCAAGATTATTGTCATCGCTGGAAACTTATTACAAACACTGAAAAAAACAACAATCATGATTTTCAGAAAAGCTGGGCGACAAACCTCTAAAGAGCTTTACTTAAACGGTAAACGGGTTGATATTGAAAGTAAATTAAACTATCTCGGTATTGTTTTTACATCAGGATGTTCCTTTACGGAAGCACAAACTACGCTTTCAGGACAAGCATAAAAAGCTGTTTTTAAAATGAATAAATATTAACATAAATTTACTGATATTTCTATGAGTCACATATTAAATCTCTTCGATAGATATATATTGCCCGTTTTAAACTATGGAAACGAAGTTTGTGGCTTTGATAGTGGTAGGTCAATTGAACGTGTTCATATGCAATTTTGTAAAAGACAATCCTCGGTGTAAAAAGATGTACACACAATGATTTTGTTTATGGCGAACTTGGTCGTCTTATTGTCAATCTGCTAGATATGTTAACATTATTAAATATTGGATTAAGTTAATTAGAACATCAGAAAATAAGTTTATTAAACAAATTAACTTAATGTTGGTTAATGATTGAAATGTTCATCCTAATAAAATGAACTGGTGTTCACTACTTAAGGACTTGCTTTGTTACCTAGGGTTTTACGAGGCAGGTTTTTTTTCAAGATGTTGGAAATGATAAGGTATTTATCTAAAATGTTAAACAAAGATTAAATGATAATTTTATTCCAAATTTGAATGAGAGATTGTGCAAATCAAGCAGAGCCAATTTATATTAAACATTGCCATTTTTAAATTTCAGCATTATTAAGATTTGTGCACAATAAAAACATTTCGAATAAGTTTTTCTCAATTAAAATGCTCTTCATAAAGATTACCTGTAGAAAGTGGGAGATGGGCCAAACCTCCCGTCCCTATAGGCAAAAGAAAATGTTATATGTGTAACACGTTAGAAGATGAAGTTCACTTTGATTTAGAATGTATAATCTATTCAGACTTAAGAACTCAGTATATACCATTGTATTACAAAGACGGACCTAACATAATCAAATTTATTGAATTACTGGAAATAAAACGTTGCGGCAAAAATTATGCTGTTACATTTATAAATCATGTATAGTTAGGGCTAGTAATACATATGTACCCTGTTGATATATGTACGTCTTAAACGGTCCTTTAAAATTAACTGTCAAAACTGTATTTGAATGTTTTTAATCAATCGCCATTTTTATCTTTTCAACTAAGGTTATTTTAGAGTATCGTGCCTTTTCATAAATGTCCTCTACGACAATAATGTTTGTAATGTAGTTTAACAAGTGTAATGAATTGAATTACAGAGATAACTATTGTTTTATATCGCATATTAAATGACGTTTGGACCATTTTTTTTTATTTCGTAGGTGGTCTGCATATTATTTATAAAATGCTAGTCAATCAATATCAAAAGTCGTTATTCCAATGCAGGGCTTATCAGTATGCTATTGAAACATGCGTGAGCTATAATTAATATGTAGTTTAAGTAGAGCTAACTAGAATGTAGCAAAATATACAAAATCAATTATATTACTATTACTATAATGTATTGTTCTACAACTATCAAACATGTACATAGTGCTACATGTATGTATACAAGTATCATATACATGAGCATTATAGAATGATTTGTGATATTTGGTTAAATATTAAGTATTATTTGTATTACAACAAGTGTTCATATTAAGACCTAATATGTGTAAAAAACAGTATATTTGATATGGTGTTTTACTTCATTAGCTTTATCCCAGAAAACAAAACAAGGTCACGAAGTCGTGTAAGTTGCATCCCTCATTCGTGTGTAAGATCATTACATAATGGTACAGAGTAAAACATGAAATCAGCCTAATTGCATCCCCAATGGAACAACACTTTTAGTTGATTGTTTGACAAATATGATCACCAACTTTTGCATCGTTGTTTATGTCATTTAACCCAAAAGAAACCATTAAGTCATACATATACAAATATTTATTAGTCTTATGTTTTACTTAACTGGCTCTTAGTAAAGTGTTTGGTTAAAAATGAAATAAATTATGAATCCTCGAAAAATGACCACTTTAAAGTATTTCGTTAAACATGTGGAATGATCGTTCATACTTATGCCATCGCCTATAAAAAAATAGTTCCCATCTGAAATCATTGATGAATTGGCTTTTGTTGACCTATAAATGATTGGTAGGATTTTAATAGTACTGCTCATAATTTTTCCACATGACATGAAAAAATCAAACACGTGTTTAATCGTATAAAGCAAAGAGTTAATGTCAAACATCAAGATGCGAGGTAAAATAAGTGTGAATAATGACAGCACATGGTTACCATTTTGGAATCACGTCCTTTGCACATTGCCCTGTGTCTTAGCTTTGCGTGTGCATCAAAGCGGTTTGTTTTGGGTCATTATTCACGTTCTGTGATAGCGTTAGAGTTACCTGCAATAGCAGAAGACAATTCTGTTTTGGAAACACGAGTTTACACATAGAACACATATTAAAAACATAAATTATAGATTAGTAATCGAGTTCACTTGGCAAATAGAACATATAGAAATGGTAAAACCTTTTAACATAAATGTGTATGTACAATTTGCTTTGAATGATCATATATGGTAAAACTAATGTACAAAAGCGATCGAAATAGGTATTACACTTCATTGAATAAATTATAAAGGATTATATTACATGTACATGTATTACGTTAGCGCAGAGAAGCCTAGAACAAAATAGCATTATTCAACTGTTATTGTTATTAAAGTTTCACATCCCTTTCATACACTTTCAAGTAAATTTATGTTACTTGGGTATATGTGTAATATTCAACGCTTATGTTTACGATAATACATGGCAACACGTTGTGAGGCCTATTAACAAAAACCCTACCCATGTAAATAGTTCAACCACAAAACATGCATTTCGAACCGAGAACATAAGCTAGAGTCACGTTTAATTTGCATTGGGTATATTTGTCATTGACACCAAATGCATACAAGCAATCTGATAATATCAATCATGAAAACTCATACTCATGAAAGTTTGTTTTATGTCAGCTTCACCGCGTATTTAGGGCAGAATTTCCAAACGTGATTAGTTAAAAGCTTACTTTAATTTTTTCGGTATAGCTGTCTAAGCCAGCTTTTCACCTTACCTGACCATTGTAAGTGTTAAATAAAATTCAAATAAAATTTCCCGAATGAATACACTTCATTTATTCCATTGGCTGATTTGATCATAACCCTCCAGAACATTCGCAACATGACCGCGTCTTTGTATTATAGCATGTAGCACTGTTCAGTGAAGGGGATGCGGACTTCTAAGTTTATAAATAGGAATACTACAGACAGTGCGTTTTGCAACAATGTTAACTGCGTTTACACCATGTTTTTTTATCTCTAATGAAAAGGCTTGATGGATAGAACAGTTTTACACTCAACTCTCGACATCAATACAGTTTGTGTGTGCCCCTTTATATTCAGAAGATTATCAGCGCCAGAGCGTTTGTACTTAAAGGTTGTGTTATAATATTTAGTAATTACTACCATGTTGCATTCTGTGTACTAGAATATGTTCGATGATAAAAGTATTGTGTTTTTTTCCTATCATTATATTCGTGTTAACCAAAATATTTTAAATTGTTTTCAAAATTGAACATGAAACATGTAAAAGTATAAAGTTTTAAACAAACCGTCGTTCCAGCAGTGGAATCGTGACCTCACTTTAATGGATTGCATTCCAACCCGCAAGGTATCAGGGTCAGTTCGCGGTAAGTAAACGGATTGTTATATAATATAGACGCTATCGCGTTTACTAGGTGAACTGGAATTATATCTAGACCAGAAATATCTTACATGATGATATTCGGCGATATAATTATGGTATGTCAATAATAGTTTCTTAATGTGTTTTCAACAATTCCATGATAAATAGTATTTTTTGATTAATTTAACAAGACTTATTCCACCAATGGAATTCAATTTGCGCTCTGCACTGTAGGTCGCTTACATCGCCGTAAAACAATATTAACAACTGACAGACGCTGGCCGCTTATGCTCGGTCGCGTGCTTTCGACTCACAGTACATTTTCGGATATGATTTTACCGATTTCTTGAAATTTGCCACTTTAAAAAAATTAGAGCCACTTTAAAAAAAATAGAGCCATTTGCGACAGTGGCGATCGACAGCAAAACCCCTGCCGAGACCATATTGTCCAATTTATTAAGCATGAGCGCGATGATTCTCGATACTATTAATAATCGAATCAAATAACAATGTCCGAAAAACTACTAAACCAGGAAGAACGCGCGTGTAAATATTTCGAATATGTTCGGATAATTCGCGTGCGGCCGGTTGACTTATATGTTTTCATTTCATTTCCATTTTTCTTTTGTATTTCTGTTCTGTATCTATAGAAACATGATCAGCAATATCTAATAATACGAAATATGCCGCGAAAACCTGGAGTAATACCCGTACTGCGTGTGATGCAGCTAAGAACTGAACAGAAAAAGACATTCGCTAGATTTGCTCTCATTTATTTAACTCTTTATCGTTTACCAACACCAACCAAATTTAACGCCGTATACCTTTTTAACGATATTTCTTGTATTTAGATGCGAACAACTCATAGCAACAAATGACATCAAAATGCTCGAGTACCAATATAACGTTTCAATAAACGTACAAGTTTGTCATCATAATCTGAACAAAACACAGCATTAACAAAAAACTCGGTTTGTTTGATTCGCAGAAGTCCGTGGTTGGTGCTAGAAAGTTAATTTGAAAAAGACCAACAAAATCAAGGTCAAGTGATGGATTCGATATGGATATTTAGCAACGTCTAACGTCGCTGGTACCTTTCGTCAGAGAAGCCAAGTGATTCGGAAGACAGTGAGACTTACTGCGAACCAGTCCCTTAAGAGTGACGTTAACTCTTGACTTGATATAGACGTGTTGTTTCATGTTGTCTTGTCACGTGGAATAATAGTACTTGAAAATATATTAAAATCCTACCACGCATTTATAAGTCAACAAAAGCAAATTCATTTCAGTACATGATTACAGATGTGGACTGATTTTCTAGGCGATGGCATTTGTATGAAAGATCGTACTGCATGTTTAACCGAAGGATTCATAATGTATTCAATTTTTAACCAGACACTTAACTTACATACTAAACAGGCAGCAACAGTTAACTAAAACAAACTAAACTAGAACAAACAAGTTAATATATGTATTTGTAGGACCTAATAGTTACTTTTCGGTGAAATGAAATAAAAAAACAATTCATACGTTGATGCTCGTATTTGTTGAATTACAAACTAAAAGTGTTACATTGGTGATGAAATCAGACTTTTTTTCATGTTTTACTCTCTACCATTATGTAATGATCTAACACACACACATACGGGATGTAACTTACACACGACTTCATCGTCTTGTTCTATTTGTATTGATGGATATACTCCCTTGTGAAGATAACAATTATAACTTCCTGTTTCTTTTTTTCGCCGATATTGAAACGAGTTTAAAGTCCATTGTTCAACAAATAGATAACGACGATGTGTTTAACCCTCTATGTCGTTTAAAAGATACATACAAATCAGCAGGTTCGTGTGTGTATAGTTTCATACTGTATTTTAGAAATAGCAAAGACAATATGAACATATTTAATACTTGTTTCAACTTGATCATAATGTTTATAAGCAATCATTTAAATTGTTAATAATGCATTCCATGCTTTAATACGGTGTCCGGAAAGTGCCATCTATAATCTCGCCCTTCTTACATCAAGGGCGACATACGACACACGAAGCGATACACGATATTTTGCGCGACAGTCGCGGCGACGCACGATATTTAGCGCGAAAATCGCGGCGACGCACGATATTTTGCGCGATACACGAAGCGACGCGCGAGTATGTACCACGAAATATCGCCCTTGTGTAGGTAGCCCAAAAGGCGATATATCGCGTTAAATAGCACGAAATATCGCCCTTGTGTAGGTAGCCCAAAAGGCGATATATCGTGTGAAATATATCGTACTGTCGCGCAAAATATCGTGCGTCGCAGCGACTGTCGCGCAAAATATCGTTCGTCGCTTTAAATAGTGTGTCGTGTATCGCGTTCAAAGGGCGACGCACGAAACACAAAGCGACGCACAATATTTGCGCGACACGCGAAGCGATACACGATATTTTATTTTATTTGTATTCAAGTATCGCCCATAATATCCGAATCTCATGTATCGCGGTCTAATTTCAGACCGCGACACACGACACACGAAGCGATACTCGATATTTTGTCGATATTTTGCGCGACAGTCGCGGCGACGCACGATATTTGTACTGTTCAAATATCGCTGTAATAATATCGCCTGTCGACTGTCACGTTTTCAAAAAACGATAGGCGATATTATTACAGCGATATTTGAACAGTACAAATATCGTGCGTCGCCGCGACTGTCGCGAAAAATATATCGAGTATTGCTTCGTGTGTCGTGTGTCGCCCTTCATGAAAGAAGGGCGAGATTATAGATGGCACTATCCGGATTCCGTACTTTAATATTGAATGGTTGAATTAACAGTTAATTTAGCACAAAGCTCAGCAGCGTATCCAAGCCGAACTAATTAAATTGGGCCCGAGAACATATTGAATGTGATTTGGGGGCGTACGTTTCTTTGATTATGCAACAATAGGCATAAGTATGTCACACCATTTTCAAGCATACCTTACATATATATTTTCTTTCTAAAGTAGTTCAAACTTTTATATATGAAAAATGACGGCTCAAAACTCATTTTTATTTTTACTGTTTATTCGAATCAATACGCGAGTTCCAAAACATTTATATATAGCGCTATGTTACAGCTCACACGTTCCGAACCAACAAATTACTAGTATACGAAGGATTTTAAAGGTTAAGTTATCATAAGTTGCATGTATCGTTTTCAACAATCTATAAATGCTGTCATTTGTAACGTTCATTTCAACGCCTTTCGGAATAATTCAATTTTTTTTTCTTATTTTCAGATATGAACAAAGTAAAAAAAGAGTACATGGAAGTTGTCTCCAAGCACTTGTTTGAAGTGCTGGATATCGCGGGTGCCTCCGAATATGTACGAAGCGTACGCCAGCATTGCGCTCTAGTGAGCGATGTCATAACTGACATATATACATCGATCATCTTAGAATCCTTTGATCATGCTAGATATACATTTGGCAGCACGTCAGAAGGCGCAACGACCCCAGGAATGAATTCAGACACAGATACTATGATATACATTAAGACCTTCCCTGTGTTTGAAAAGAAAGACGATGGATCATTGGATGATCTGCTAGAGAAATATGATTTTAGTTTCTTGTTAATGTTAACAGACGACCTCACGCCTATAGGATTCTGTAAGCTTGAGTTTGTCCCTGCATCGAATGTAAACCTCAAAAAAATATCCAACTTTGTGTCTGCATGGAATGTAGATCCCAAAAAAAAAAAAAATCTGTCCCTATATTTGACATCGATCTAAACGGAAGGAATGTTATTACCAACAGTTGTTTTGTAGAGACTTTGCGACATGATGAAAGAAACGGACCTGCTGCTACGACTTTTGAACGACCTGGCTTTACTGATTGGGACCAAATTCCGTCCTTCCATTGCAAAAAGTGGCCCTCGGCGGCTGAAGAATTTTTGACAAGGAAGCGAAAGTATGGGTTTCCAAGTACAAACATGGCCGAGGATTTCGGTACGTTCGGGATATTTTTTGTGCCCTCGGGACATTCCGAATACCCAGAGAAGCATCTGCAGTGGCGATTGTCGTTTTCCCTTCAGGAACGCAAAATTATGCTAAATTTGAGTCCAACACAGTTTAAATGTTACATTCTTTTGAAAATGGTTAAGGAAGATTTTGTCAAATCTGTTGTTCCAGGCAAGTCACTCACCTCATACCAGTGCAAAACAAGTATGTTTTGGTCAATAGAGAAAACTCATCCATCGGTTTGGACAGAAAGAAATTTAGTGGCGTGTTTTGTAAAATGTTTGCACTTGCTTAAGATCTGGATTCAAAACGGTTGTGTTCCGAACTTTTTCATGCCACCTGTCAGCATTTGGAAAGGAAGCAGAGAAATACGCAATATGGTAACTTCTGTTCTGGACAAAATCTTGGATGAACCAATCAAATATATCATGAAGCTTAAGTGTGACCGAGTGGGCAGTTTGCTTCGGGATTCGGTGGAACCGTACGTCTAAGCATGCGAAGGATACGAGGTGAACGTTGATGACAACAAGAACTACTTTAATGAAGCGAAACAAGATCTACATGTTGCTGTTTTTAAACAGCATAATACTTTTATTGGCGAAACAGCAGACGATGCCGTGCTGATTTTGCAACGCACCAGAAATGATGATACGCTGGACAGATCCCTGCATTCTCACAAAGCTTTAATTAAATTATTGCGGGACAGCGAAAAGATCTGCAGATTAACAGCACAGTCTTTGAACACCACCAAACTAGCAACTGGTTATCTTTTGCCATTCATATACACGAGTTATGGGTCGCATCTTGCCTCAAAAGCAGTTTTAGAATCAAATGTTGAACTTCAAGAACAGGCATTGGAATATCTGAGAGCTGGCCAACGATCAGGTATGTTTTGTTAAGATAATAAGCAATATGAATGTGTCTGAAACTCAAACTGTGTCTGCTGTTTAGAAGCTTTTATAAAAATGTGCACACACGGTACATATATATTTTTACTCACATGAGTTCGTGTCTAAATACTCTTATACGATTCAAATGAAACATGAGTTATTGTGTGACATACGATACGGATTAAATAAAATTCATGTTATTCGGATTGGGTAGCAAGTAGTCATTACAAAACATGTGACAATGCAATCAATAGTAAACATGATAAACATATGGCAATCAGCGCATGAAAAGACGTTCCTTTAGATGTCGTTGTTTCTTGTACTGATGTAAAGCTGGATATAAGCCAAACTCTGAGTGAAGGTTATGATTATTGTTCAAACATGGATGTGTACGTTAGCATAATGTTTTATTAATTTAAGACACTTTTTATATATAGTTGTTCCTTAACTGAATATGATTAACAATTTAATAGACATTCATATTTTTTATTTATTTGTTTACATTTGCCAGACGAACTTGCCGGCACAGTCAAATTAGCAACAGCACTGTATGCGTTTGGGAAGTTCGATGATTGTCTTGAGCTATTGAAGGAATTAGAAGCGAGTGTAGGGACGGACTTGATAACACTAGCTATGTGCGGCAGAATAAGAGATGATTTCACTAGCTTGACATTGGTGAGTGAAGAATTGGTGAATAAAATAGTCGACATGAAAATGCCTTCTTCCGATGTATTTTTGAACAACGCCTGCACGTGCGTAGTTTTTCTACCGTCCGAACTGCCTATAATTCCGAAAGACCTTCAGTACGAAATGTTCCGATCGTACTTTGCAGAGGTAAGAATGACCTTTGTCAAAAATTACTGCTGTTTATTTCGTTAAATTAACAAAATGAACCTTTTCGCCAAAATGTTCTTACATGTCGTTGTCCTTAACATAACAGAAGTGTTGAAAAACAACATATTGTTGATTATTCTGGTGGATGTTTGTTTGATCTGATTCTAGTTTTAGTCGTGAGTTTAATGTTTTGCTGATACTGACTATTGTTGAATGCACCTTTTTGCAGAGTGATATTGATCCAGAGGTCGATTACTGGTTCGACTGTGTCGCTGTAGACTCTAAAGTTCTTCTGTACTACATGCTGTATCTAGTCAACAAAGAACTGGGAAACAGACGTGAAAAGAATGTGGCATGGTTGTTTCTTAAGGCACTTATCGAAGATGACTACAATTTATGTCACTTTGACACTGGGTACAATTTAGTGGGATGTATCCTCCGTGACATGGGTCATCTTGGGGCCGCTTTGTCCTCATTCAGGGATGCATGGGTTAAAAGACCCGACCACAATGCGGCCAAATGGCATGCGGCTATCACATGTTTTATGTACAATAGACTTATGACCGACGAAACGTTCACCTTAAATCAAGAATTGTTTGATTTGGGCAACGACCATGACGACATGTAAGTGTAGGATCCGTTAAACGAAAGTGAAGATGCCAAGACAGGGAACTACAGTCGATGTAGTACAAAATAATTATGTGCAACATGGTGTTTATGAAGCAATTCTGTACATATGGCAAACAACACTAATAGATTTACTCGTGTATACCATTTTCGTTATCACCGCATTCAATCAACATTGTGAACAAACATAAGTAATGAATATATCCCTTTAAACAAAATATTTGCTTTGGTGTACGATACCAATCAGATTTTAAATGTAAAGTAATCCTAGTACCATTTTATTTAATGGAATCATCACCTATTTACATACGAGAATCGTCGTCACCAAAGTTTATTCATGGTATAAACCTGTTTTTCTAAAGCGTCATTGTACAAAGGGTGTGATCTTCAAGATAAAATATGATGTATCAAACCTTTTTGGAGTTAGATGAATACACGTATACAGCTTGAAACATGAAATGTCGACGTTCTTTGAATATACATGTGCATGTATTCACATTCTGGTCACGACTGGACGATCATGTAGTAAATTGTTGTTGCACATGTTAGTTATAGGCTCACTTAAAGTTTTCTTTAACATTTAAAGTGTATGAGAAGTATATTGTTATTCGCAGTACTAATTTTGTTTTTAATCAAATCATTTTTCATGACAAATAATAAAGTTTAACAATTAAAAGAACTAACGGAAACTAAGTACATATATCATCTATATTTTTTATATAATTTGGCCAACATTTAACATTAAGTACACCATTATTGATGACTATATATACATAATTCGAAATGTATACTTTACTTTGAAATACGCTTTTAAACCATTGGCAGTATAATTTTGTTCTGTCTGCAGTATAATACGGTACATTTAATTACAAGCCATTAACAATAAGTCAATTGCTATGAATTAGGATTTATTGTCATTTATAGTCTTTGTTGATGTACATATTGACGTATACACGACCTCTTAATTCAGTTGTTGTACTTGCAACATTATGTATTAGAAGTTATTGGTGTGCTGATGGAAGCATTTTGTTATTGTGGAAGCATTTCGTTAGCATAAAGAATAAATTTATTACAACCCTTCCTTTCGAGGTTCGCAATGACATGACATTGCGTTCATTGTTAGCTTTTAGTATTAAATTCTATCTCATAAACATTCGCATTTGAATTACAGAACTCATGCCATGATTTTAAAACGTTGCACACAGACGTGTAATTTGACAAACTCTCCCAATATGAAAATTAATTTTATTATGAAAGAAATAATGAAGTTAAGATATCTTCATTTCGATATGNCAGACAGACAGACAGACAGACAGACAGACAGACAGACAGACAGACAGACAGACAGACAGACAGCCAGCCAGACAGACAGACAGACAGACATACAGACAGACAGACACACATACAGACAGACAGACACAGAGACCGGCAGAAAGACGGACAGAGTCTGGCAGGACAGTTTTCTCTTTATCCGGTCCCGTTATACGATTCCACATAACGAGATCAATTTCGCAATATCAATATTATGTCTATTTTGCAACGTTTGATACGCCGTACCTGTATTATCTGTTTATTAGCTACCCGTCATTAAAAATACGCTAGTGCTAGTCCACCAAAATGGAGTTAAGACTTCAAAACGTTCTCGTCTTTCTGGGATTACTTGTGATAGGTATGTGCATGTTCAAATCATTTTTCATAAGTTTTGTAACGAATTTAAACTGAAACAAAGTTTGCGGTAATATCCATGTTACATTTTATACAGCTATACATGGTATATATCAATTTACTTCATATGCATGTGTTGCTTAAAAACGGCCTACGACGAAATGCTCTATAATTCATGTAAAAGCCATGCGAAAGTGTTATTGATTCGTTCAATTGTATTTAACTGTTCATTCAGTCATGAACGGTAAACAAATATGGCGTGCATTCATTGATTTTTATTGATTTCTTGCCATTATTAAATGAAAGTTTGCAAGCTTATTCAACAATACACCCAGAAGGCCAAATAACCAAGTGGACAAAGTAAGCACACAGTGTTANTTGACGTATACACGACCTCTTAATTCAGTTGTTGTACTTGCAACATTATGTATTGGAATTTATTGGTGTGCTGATGGAAGCATTTTGTTATTGTGGAAGCATTTCGTTAGCATAAAGAATAGAGAATAAATTTATTACAACCCTTCCTTTCGAGGTTCGCAATGACATGACATTGCGTTTATTGTTAGCTTTTAGTATTAAATTCTATCTCATAAACATTCGCATTTGAATTACAGAACTCATGCCATGATTTTAAAACGTTGCACACAGACGTGTAATTTGACAAACTCTCCCAATATGAAAATTAATTTTATTATGAAAGAAATAATGAAGTTAAGATATCTTCATTTCGATATGATTCAATTTTAGATATTAATCGAAAACCAAGTGAAGTTTTCACATAATTTATGTTTGATACAATAGATTTTTTTTTAAATCACAAGTCCAGTTAGTTAATACGATAGATTGTTAACTTACAGACTTTCCGAAAACCGCCGGTCAAACGGACAAAACCAGCGCTCAATTTTAATTTAGTTTAAACCTATTTATTTAAGCTTGATTGCATCGAAAGCCTTAAGATTATTTGAAACGCTCTCGAGTCCGTTTCCTGGGAACCAGTACTTGGTGTCTTTAGGGGAGATCTAAAGAACGCTCCCACTGAGGGTATCGAACCCGTGACCTCCCGATCGCTAGTCGGACCCCATATCCACCACGCTACGACGACGCTTAATTTTGATAAGTGTCTCCCATTTGAACGTCTAATCAGATTTTTTTTTTACAAAAATCGGAAACGTTTTAACAGTATTTTAACGTCGATATCCATTTAATGCATGTCCATGCACGATATTACCTGATATTAACGCATTTTTTTGACAACTGCTTAAACAAACTCGAAATCCCGTTTGTGTTTCGAATCAACGATTACCACGTATAACATTTCCTTATTCCATTTACATTACACCTTTTGTAAACCTATGAAAATAAACTGGAGCCCCAGCCTTGGAAAGTGCAAAAGGGCATTTCCCCGCCGTTTTTCCAATATAGAAATAAATCAGGAATAAATAAGATGAAATGCAAAATATACGGAGTTTAATACCGACCGGCCGAAAGACAGACAGACAGACAGACAGACAGGCAGGCAGGCAGGCAGGCAGGCAGGCAGGCAGGCAGGCAGGCAGGCAGGCAGGCAGGCAGGCAGGCAGGCAGGCAGGCAGGCAGGCAGGCAGGCAGGCAGGCAGGCAGGCAGGCAGGCAGGCAGGCAGGCAGGCAGGCAGGCAGGCAGGCAGGCAGGCAGGCAGGCAGGCAGGCAGGCAGGCAGGCAGGCAGGCAGGCAGGCAGGCAGGCAGGCAGGCAGGCAGGCAGGCAGGCAGGCAGGCAGGCAGGCAGGCAGGCAGGCAGGCAGGCAGGCAGGCAGGCAGGCAGGCAGGCAGGCAGGCAGGCAGGCAGGCAGGCAGGCAGGCAGGCAGGCAGGCAGGCAGGCAGGCAGGCAGGCAGGCAGGCAGGCAGGCAGGCAGGCAGGCAGGCAGGCAGGCAGGCAGGCAGGCAGGCAGGCAGGCAGGCAGGCAGGCAGGCAGGCAGGCAGGCAGGCAGGCAGGCAGGCAGGCAGGCAGGCAGGCAGGCAGGCAGGCAGGCAGGCAGGCAGGCAGGCAGGCAGGCAGGCAGGCAGGCAGGCAGGCAGGCAGGCAGGCAGGCAGGCAGGCAGGCAGGCAGGCAGGCAGGCAGGCAGGCAGGCAGGCAGGCAGGCAGGCAGGCAGGCAGGCAGGCAGGCAGGCAGGCAGGCAGGCAGGCAGGCAGGCAGGCAGGCAGGCAGGCAGGCAGGCAGGCAGGCAGGCAGGCAGGCAGGCAGGCAGGCAGGCAGGCAGGCAGGCAGGCAGGCAGGCAGGCAGGCAGGCAGGCAGGCAGGCAGGCAGGCAGGCAGGCAGGCAGGCAGGCAGGCAGGCAGGCAGGCAGGCAGGCAGGCAGGCAGGCAGGCAGGCAGGCAGGCAGGCAGGCAGGCAGGCAGGCAGGCAGGCAGGCAGGCAGGCAGGCAGGCAGGCAGGCAGGCAGGCAGGCAGGCAGGCAGGCAGGCAGGCAGGCAGGCAGGCAGGCAGGCAGGCAGGCAGGCAGGCAGGCAGGCAGGCAGGCAGGCAGGCAGGCAGGCAGGCAGGCAGGCAGGCAGGCAGGCAGGCAGGCAGGCAGGCAGGCAGGCAGGCAGGCAGGCAGGCAGGCAGGCAGGCAGGCAGGCAGGCAGGCAGGCAGGCAGGCAGGCAGGCAGGCAGGCAGGCAGGCAGGCAGGCAGGCAGGCAGGCAGGCAGGCAGGCAGGCAGGCAGGCAGGCAGGCAGGCAGGCAGGCAGGCAGGCAGGCAGGCAGGCAGGCAGGCAGGCAGGCAGGCAGGCAGGCAGGCAGGCAGGCAGGCAGGCAGGCAGGCAGGCAGGCAGGCAGGCAGGCAGGCAGGCAGGCAGGCAGGCAGGCAGGCAGGCAGGCAGGCAGGCAGGCAGGCAGGCAGGCAGGCAGGCAGGCAGGCAGGCAGGCAGGCAGGCAGGCAGGCAGGCAGGCAGGCAGGCAGGCAGGCAGGCAGGCAGGCAGGCAGGCAGGCAGGCAGGCAGGCAGGCAGGCAGGCAGGCAGGCAGGCAGGCAGGCAGGCAGGCAGGCAGGCAGGCAGGCAGGCAGGCAGGCAGGCAGGCAGGCAGGCAGGCAGGCAGGCAGGCAGGCAGGCAGGCAGGCAGGCAGGCAGGCAGGCAGGCAGGCAGGCAGGCAGGCAGGCAGGCAGGCAGGCAGGCAGGCAGGCAGGCAGGCAGGCAGGCAGGCAGGCAGGCAGGCAGGCAGGCAGGCAGGCAGGCAGGCAGGCAGGCAGGCAGGCAGGCAGGCAGGCAGGCAGGCAGGCAGGCAGGCAGGCAGGCAGGCAGGCAGGCAGGCAGGCAGGCAGGCAGGCAGGCAGGCAGGCAGGCAGGCAGGCAGGCAGGCAGGCAGGCAGGCAGGCAGGCAGGCAGGCAGGCAGGCAGGCAGGCAGGCAGGCAGGCAGGCAGGCAGGCAGGCAGGCAGGCAGGCAGGCAGGCAGGCAGGCAGGCAGGCAGGCAGGCAGGCAGGCAGGCAGGCAGGCAGGCAGGCAGGCAGGCAGGCAGGCAGGCAGGCAGGCAGGCAGGCAGGCAGGCAGGCAGGCAGGCAGGCAGGCAGGCAGGCAGGCAGGCAGGCAGGCAGGCAGGCAGGCAGGCAGGCAGGCAGGCAGGCAGGCAGGCAGGCAGGCAGGCAGGCAGGCAGGCAGGCAGGCAGGCAGGCAGGCAGGCAGGCAGGCAGGCAGGCAGGCAGGCAGGCAGGCAGGCAGGCAGGCAGGCAGGCAGGCAGGCAGGCAGGCAGGCAGGCAGGCAGGCAGGCAGGCAGGCAGGCAGGCAGGCAGGCAGGCAGGCAGGCAGGCAGGCAGGCAGGCAGGCAGGCAGGCAGGCAGGCAGGCAGGCAGGCAGGCAGGCAGGCAGGCAGGCAGGCAGGCAGGCAGGCAGGCAGGCAGGCAGGCAGGCAGGCAGGCAGGCAGGCAGGCAGGCAGGCAGGCAGGCAGGCAGGCAGGCAGGCAGGCAGGCAGGCAGGCAGGCAGGCAGGCAGGCAGGCAGGCAGGCAGGCAGGCAGGCAGGCAGGCAGGCAGGCAGGCAGGCAGGCAGGCAGGCAGGCAGGCAGGCAGGCAGGCAGGCAGGCAGGCAGGCAGGCAGGCAGGCAGGCAGGCAGGCAGGCAGGCAGGCAGGCAGGCAGGCAGGCAGGCAGGCAGGCAGGCAGGCAGGCAGGCAGGCAGGCAGGCAGGCAGGCAGGCAGGCAGGCAGGCAGGCAGGCAGGCAGGCAGGCAGGCAGGCAGGCAGGCAGGCAGGCAGGCAGGCAGGCAGGCAGGCAGGCAGGCAGGCAGGCAGGCAGGCAGGCAGGCAGGCAGGCAGGCAGGCAGGCAGGCAGGCAGGCAGGCAGGCAGGCAGGCAGGCAGGCAGGCAGGCAGGCAGGCAGGCAGGCAGGCAGGCAGGCAGGCAGGCAGGCAGGCAGGCAGGCAGGCAGGCAGGCAGGCAGGCAGGCAGGCAGGCAGGCAGGCAGGCAGGCAGGCAGGCAGGCAGGCAGGCAGGCAGGCAGGCAGGCAGGCAGGCAGGCAGGCAGGCAGGCAGGCAGGCAGGCAGGCAGGCAGGCAGGCAGGCAGGCAGGCAGGCAGGCAGGCAGGCAGGCAGGCAGGCAGGCAGGCAGGCAGGCAGGCAGGCAGGCAGGCAGGCAGGCAGGCAGGCAGGCAGGCAGGCAGGCAGGCAGGCAGGCAGGCAGGCAGGCAGGCAGGCAGGCAGGCAGGCAGGCAGGCAGGCAGGCAGGCAGGCAGGCAGGCAGGCAGGCAGGCAGGCAGGCAGGCAGGCAGGCAGGCAGGCAGGCAGGCAGGCAGGCAGGCAGGCAGGCAGGCAGGCAGGCAGGCAGGCAGGCAGGCAGGCAGGCAGGCAGGCAGGCAGGCAGGCAGGCAGGCAGGCAGGCAGGCAGGCAGGCAGGCAGGCAGGCAGGCAGGCAGGCAGGCAGGCAGGCAGGCAGGCAGGCAGGCAGGCAGGCAGGCAGGCAGGCAGGCAGGCAGGCAGGCAGGCAGGCAGGCAGGCAGGCAGGCAGGCAGGCAGGCAGGCAGGCAGGCAGGCAGGCAGGCAGGCAGGCAGGCAGGCAGGCAGGCAGGCAGGCAGGCAGGCAGGCAGGCAGGCAGGCAGGCAGGCAGGCAGGCAGGCAGGCAGGCAGGCAGGCAGGCAGGCAGGCAGGCAGGCAGGCAGGCAGGCAGGCAGGCAGGCAGGCAGGCAGGCAGGCAGGCAGGCAGGCAGGCAGGCAGGCAGGCAGGCAGGCAGGCAGGCAGGCAGGCAGGCAGGCAGGCAGGCAGGCAGGCAGGCAGGCAGGCAGGCAGGCAGGCAGGCAGGCAGGCAGGCAGGCAGGCAGGCAGGCAGGCAGGCAGGCAGGCAGGCAGGCAGGCAGGCAGGCAGGCAGGCAGGCAGGCAGGCAGGCAGGCAGGCAGGCAGGCAGGCAGGCAGGCAGGCAGGCAGGCAGGCAGGCAGGCAGGCAGGCAGGCAGGCAGGCAGGCAGGCAGGCAGGCAGGCAGGCAGGCAGGCAGGCAGGCAGGCAGGCAGGCAGGCAGGCAGGCAGGCAGGCAGGCAGGCAGGCAGGCAGGCAGGCAGGCAGGCAGGCAGGCAGGCAGGCAGGCAGGCAGGCAGGCAGGCAGGCAGGCAGGCAGGCAGGCAGGCAGGCAGGCAGGCAGGCAGGCAGGCAGGCAGGCAGGCAGGCAGGCAGGCAGGCAGGCAGGCAGGCAGGCAGGCAGGCAGGCAGGCAGGCAGGCAGGCAGGCAGGCAGGCAGGCAGGCAGGCAGGCAGGCAGGCAGGCAGGCAGGCAGGCAGGCAGGCAGGCAGGCAGGCAGGCAGGCAGGCAGGCAGGCAGGCAGGCAGGCAGGCAGGCAGGCAGGCAGGCAGGCAGGCAGGCAGGCAGGCAGGCAGGCAGGCAGGCAGGCAGGCAGGCAGGCAGGCAGGCAGGCAGGCAGGCAGGCAGGCAGGCAGGCAGGCAGGCAGGCAGGCAGGCAGGCAGGCAGGCAGGCAGGCAGGCAGGCAGGCAGGCAGGCAGGCAGGCAGGCAGGCAGGCAGGCAGGCAGGCAGGCAGGCAGGCAGGCAGGCAGGCAGGCAGGCAGGCAGGCAGGCAGGCAGGCAGGCAGGCAGGCAGGCAGGCAGGCAGGCAGGCAGGCAGGCAGGCAGGCAGGCAGGCAGGCAGGCAGGCAGGCAGGCAGGCAGGCAGGCAGGCAGGCAGGCAGGCAGGCAGGCAGGCAGGCAGGCAGGCAGGCAGGCAGGCAGGCAGGCAGGCAGGCAGGCAGGCAGGCAGGCAGGCAGGCAGGCAGGCAGGCAGGCAGGCAGGCAGGCAGGCAGGCAGGCAGGCAGGCAGGCAGGCAGGCAGGCAGGCAGGCAGGCAGGCAGGCAGGCAGGCAGGCAGGCAGGCAGGCAGGCAGGCAGGCAGGCAGGCAGGCAGGCAGGCAGGCAGGCAGGCAGGCAGGCAGGCAGGCAGGCAGGCAGGCAGGCAGGCAGGCAGGCAGGCAGGCAGGCAGGCAGGCAGGCAGGCAGGCAGGCAGGCAGGCAGGCAGGCAGGCAGGCAGGCAGGCAGGCAGGCAGGCAGGCAGGCAGGCAGGCAGGCAGGCAGGCAGGCAGGCAGGCAGGCAGGCAGNGTATTTTGTAATTGAATTTATGTTACATAATGTTATGTTATTACTCAGAAAATAATTTGTATATTTGAGTTGTAGACGATGTACTGTTGTATAAGTCTGAATAAACTATCTGTCTGTCTGTCTGTCTATTTAAGTTTTGTATGACATGCTTAAAACTACTATTGAATATGAATACTACTTAGATGTATTGCCCAAGAGTCTACGTTTATACTTTGTAAAATAAAGGGCTTCTGCCCATCCCTAAATAATATCCCCTTTGTTATAACCAACGGTACATAGAGGACGAATTCATTTGATTTGTGTTTGTTCGTATTACCGTTTACTACGACAAAAATACATCAAACTGTTTTATTACCTTAATCCATCTGTTATTAAATTCCATTGTTTATTAAAATCAACATGTATATTTGAAATGTGTAATTTACAATGTAGGTTAATGTAAAGCATCCCTTGACTATATGAAATACGATTGCAAATACCACATAATTGAAAGTAATAATTTTTTGTACTTCCCTCGAAATACGTTTATGTATCACTCTCCAGTCATTTAATAAATGAGATACACGTATGTTCAGTGTTTCGTGATAAATAATCTCACATTGTCTATGATATTAAGAGATTCCAGTTATAACAAAATGTTATTTACTACTCACTACCATCTTGTTTATGGAAAAAAGTATAATTTTACTGGCATGATATAATTAAATATACAACTATACAGAATACATGCGTCGCTACAGTAATGGGTACGCATTCTTTGTTCATAAATCTTTCTGTATTTTGAAGTATGCAATCACATGTCTGAACTAGATATAATGGTCTTAAAAGCTACTCAAACCGCGAACTTATGCTTTTTCTTAAAGTAAAAAGTGGCTCAAAATTATTTAATATTAGCATTTGACCGTGTCTGCCCTTAATGACCAACCGTTCTGGTCCTCAAAACTAAACTTTAAACAGCGATTTTAAACATAGTTTGGTCTAAGGTATCTATAAGAATTAGAAAAACAAATAATACATAAACTAAAGTAACATTCCATTTTTATTTATGGTCGCGTACGAATAGGTAAAACGAAACTCGCCGAAACCGTCTATTGAACAATCTTAATGGGGAATATCAACGGTGCGGTTACGTATCATATTGGAGAAACATGAGCTCCCTTTAAAAAGGAAGTAATGAATGATCGTTGATTTATTGATTGATTTAACGGCCTAGTTTACCGTTCATAAAGCCCCCACAATACCCAACAGAGACTGTCAGGACAGTCATCTCTGGATCCGACCCCGTAATACGATCCCACATACCGAGATCAATTTCGCAATATCAATACTATGTCTATTTTGCAACGTTTGACACGCAATGCCTGTAGTATCTGTTTATTAGCTACCCGTCATTTCAAAATAAATACGCTAGTGCAATCATCGATTTCAGTTGAAATCAGTGTACGGGTNAATAATACATAAACTAAAGTAACATTCCATTTTTATTTATGGTCGCGTACGAATAGGTAAAACGAAACTCGCCGCAACCGTCTATTGAACAATCTTAATGGGAATATCAACGGTGCGGTTACGTATCATATTGCAGAAACATGAGCTCTACTATGTCTATTTTGCAACGTTTTACACGCAATACCTGTATTATCTGTTTATAAGCTACCCGTGATTTCAAAATAAATACGCTAGTGCAATCATCGATTTCAGTTGAAATCAGTGTACGGGTNAAATTCGCTAACTTTTCGACACGCGGAAATATTCACTTATACAGTATTCTATTTTGCAACGTTTGACACGCAATACCTGTATTATCTGTTTATAAGCTACCCGTGATTTCAAAATAAATACGCTAGTGCAATCATCGAGTTCAGTTGAAATCAGTGTACGGGTTTAACACAAACATACAAGACGATATTTCTAGTTCTCAAAAATGGATTTGAGCCTACGAAACGTGCTCGTCCTGTTTGGATTATTAGTGATAGGTATGTGAATGTTCAAATCATTTATCAAAAGTTTTGTTACGAATTTAAACTGAAACAAAGTTTGCGGCAAAATCCAAGTTACATTATATATAGCTATACATGTAGTATTAAGAAACTTCACATTTCATTCGTGGCTTAAAAACGGCATACGTCGATGTGCTCTGTTCATCAATTATGTAGTATTATTGACACCTTTAAGCAGGAATGGTTTGTTAATATGAATAGAAGATCTATTCTATATATGTATTGAATGTTTAAAACTACTATTGAATATGAATACTACTTAGGTGTATTGCCCAAGAGTATACGTTTATACTTTGTAAAGTGTTGGGCTTCTGCATTCTGAATTCAGACCGGACGAGACACACGCAACAATATCCCTCGTGAAGAACGTTATTACCTTTCTTTTTATCAACGGGATATAGAGAACGAGTTATATTTCATTTGTGTTTCTTCATGTTACCTTTTACTACGAAACAAAATACATTGAACGTTTTATTACATGAATCCATCTGTTGTTAAGTTCCAAAGTTTATTAAAATGAACATATAAATTTGAAATATTTAATGTATGTAAATATGTACAGGAATCTTTAACTATACGATAATCTATTGTAAATACTCCATATTTGACATTAATATTGTTCTGTACTTCCATTGAAAGAAGTTTATGTATCATTTTCCAGTCATTTATAATATGTGAATTACATGTATTTTTCTGTATTGTTTTTGTCAAAAGTTTGTCATTTGAGAGTGTTATTGCTACGTTTAATTGTATGTTAATGTTTATTCAAGCAACGGTAAATACTTTTACGTGAATTTGTTGATTTTTATTGATGTCTGGCCATTAATAAATGAGATACATGTATGCTCGGTGTTTCGTGATAAATACTCTCACATTGTCTATGATATTACGACTTTCCAGTAGAAACAAAAGCTATTTTACTATTCACTATCTTTATTGAATTTGGATGTCAAATTTGACTGGCATGATAGAATTAAATATACAACTATACAGCAAACATTCGTCGTGATAGCACCGGGAACGTACTCTTTGTTCACATTTTTTTTTATTTAGAAGTATGCAATCAAATGTCTGAACTAGACAGAATGGTCTTTTAAGCTATTTCAACCCGTACAAGTATGCTTATAACAATCTGATTTAATTTAAGTAAAACGTGGCTCAAAATTATTTAAAATTAGCATTTGACCGTGTCTGCCTTTAATGACCAACCGTTCTTCCAAACTAAATGTAAAACAGCGATTTAAACCATATTTCGCTCGAAGGTATCTACAAGAATTAGAAAAACAAATAATACATAAACTTAAATAACATTCCATCTATATTAGTGTACACGTACGAATAGGTAAGAAAAAACTCACCGCAATCATCTATTGAAAAATCTTAATGGGGCATATTAATAAAACGTTTATGTATCATATTACAGGAACATGAGCTCTCTTTAAAAAGGAAGTAATAAATGATCGTTTTTGTTGGTTACCTAAGCCAAAGATCTATCAAAACACATTATTCTGTTTATGTATAGATCATTGCCTTAGCGGCTGTAAACTGTTCGTGATAAAAATAATTTATTATTAACACAGTTAATTTAATGATTTTTAATGTTATGTTATACTTGGTATATAATCATGCTGTGTAAAAGCATGTGGATAAGAAATAGATAAATTAATAATGTTCTTTATCCTCTATCTTCTCTTATTTTTTGATGGGCCGCTATCGAAAAAAATATTTTTGGCATTTTCAATATTTGTTGTATTTATTGTTTGTTCTTAATTATTTCATCAATATCAAATCGTTTCTAGATAAAACAAATGACTGAACATTGGAGTATGCATGGTTTAAAACATGTTTATATTAACCACTGTATTATTCATTGTACGTGTACTTGTTGCGTTTATGTTTCTTTTTATATTATGTTTCTCGATTTTATGCTGTGTCAGACCGTTTGGCCAGTGGTCACTTGCCATAAATAAAGGACCACGTGTTGTCATAAAGGATCTCCTGTTGTGATAAAGGACCTCCTGTTGTGATAAAGGACCTCGTGTTGTGAAAAAAGACCTCGTGTTGTGATGAGGTTTCTCTCTTGGTGATGCAGCTTAAGTTTTATCTCGTTTATATTTGTTTATAACTTTTAGCTGAGGTCAGCTCGCTTCCGTACCCCGGCTACAGAGGTTACAGACGTAACAGTTCCTACCGCAGTTCTGGGTAAGTACATGTCACACGTACATGTGTAAAATCTGTAAACGTATGGCTACAGTATTCGGATAGACACAATTCCTAGTGAGTATCTAGTGTTGTGGTCCCAATTGTGTGTTCACTGAATTTCTAGTGAGTATCTAGAGCTATGGTCCCGATTCTATGTTCACATTTGGAAAGTTCAATTTCCTAATGAGTAGCAAGTGCTATGGTCGCAATTCTATGTTCACATTTGCGAAGGTTAAATTCCGAATGAGTATCAAGTGCTAGGGTCCCAATTAGGTGTTCACATTTGCAAAGTTAAAATACCCAGTGGGTATCTAGTGTTATGCCCCATAGTTGTGTTCACTTTTGAAAAGTTTATATTCCAACTGAGTTTCAAGTTTTCTGCTTGTAAGTAGAGCTATGGTCCCAATTCTGTGTTCCTTTTGCACACGTAAGTTCCAAGTATCTATTGTGGTCCACATTCTGTGTTCACTTTGCACATGCTAATTGAAACTGAGTATCTTGTGATGTGGTCCCATGCTGTATTCACTTTACAATCTTTAAGTTTTCAGGGTGAAACCAGTGCTGCGGTCTTAAATCCTTATTCACCTTACAATGTATAAATTTCAATGCAGTATCAAGTTCTATGGTCAAAATTACGTATTCAGTTTACAATCTTTAAGTTTGCAGGGAGTAACACGTGTACTGGTCCCAATTCCGTATTCACTTTACACTCTTTAAGTTTGCAAGGAGGAACAAGTGTTGTTGTCCCAATTCCTTATTCANACTCGTTATTTTGTTAAGCAAAAATAGGTCATCGATTTTGAATTTCATCAGTTAACGGTTTTTATATATCTGTGGTACTAAATGAAAGCATATGTCTATTTAATTCAATTAATTTACGTTTTATCTCGGACAGCTTAGGACAAGAAAAAACACAGAACAAACTATGTCAACTCTTCGATTAAATAATGCATATTGTTTTTTTTTCATGTTTTACTGTAATTTCAAATGTTACTTAAATTTTCACTTAATTTAATATTCCCAACATTTATTTTTGCTAAAATATCTGCTTATAACATGAATTGTGTTTGACCTCCAATTTTGAATGCATCGATTTTCTGGTATCCAATATAATCTCCCAACTGAACCTTGTTTGAGGCATTTCAGCAAAAAGCTTAGCAGCAAAAAATCAATACACATCGCTGTCTCTTTTACATCAGCACCATTAGACTTATTGATGCATGCTTTACTATGTGAAGGTGATTCTGCGGATTCTTGTGCAGATCTTGTCATATGAAAAGGGTATACTATGAAGCCACAATTTCTCTAATCTAGGAATTGGACGTCCGATTTTTGGAGAATAAACATCTGAAGATTCTAAAGATTCTTCAGAACCTTATTAAGATTTTACTTAATTTGTTTCAAGTAATGTTTGGCTGTTCCGATTTTGCATCGGTTTAGGTTTATACATATACAGCGACATTTAATTATTTATTATTTGGACCGGTTTTAATATTATTATTTTTGATATGACATTATTGGTATTAAAAAAGGTTAAGTATGCTTATCAACAAGCAATTGTTTGCAAGGGATATATATCCATGTAAGGGCTCTGCCTTTGGTAATTCTCTCAAAACCTACCAAGGAAACAATTTAGTTAATAAATCAGCCTTAACTTAAAATGCTGTTTTGCATGCATGATGCTTTACATAGCTATAGTAAAACCTTGTGTGTGAAAACTCTAGCAGTTATAATTGTTTTGTCCAATCTTAATGAAACTTTAAAAGATAAAAAAACGAATGCTTTCTTGGCTGAGTTTGAAAATGATTTTTGTCCATTAAAACCCATGACTGCACGTTGTATATGCACTTTTATTACTATTGTTACAAGTGTAAAGTATTTTAAAGCTCTGTGCGCTGTGCGTTTTTTTTATAATTTTGTAATGTAAATAATTGGTTTGTGATAAATATTTTTTACATGAAATAAAAACATGTACATGCAAGTATTTTTGTCATTTTTAATTTTGCCATTTTTTGGAGAACTGCTTACACGCTAAACTATTCAAGAGGAGACTTGTGCCTACATATAAACTGTCTACCTATATAACATGTCAGTATTGATGATAGTGTGTTCAGTGTAAGTAATGCGTTTTTAAGTCCCTTCGCAACATGCAGGCATCAGTCTTTTTAAATCCGAAAGGAAATCCACTTCTATTCAAACAGAGAGTCGAATCGATGTTTTGTCTGTTTCAGATTTATTGACATGTTATAAGTGTACTCAAATCAACACGATCGTGTAGTTATTTATTATATTCAAACGACCTCTTATGAAATCTCAAAGTAAAGATTTAAATCTAAAATTTATTAATAGTACAGTTCCGATTACTCATACTCAATAACGTGTGAAGTGTACATTGAGTGGATATTTCATTTGGGATACGCACTCCGACCACTGGAATCCAATGAATATACAAAGACAAATACACCATGAACGCGTAAAAGAAGTGTCGGTCAAACGAGTGTTTGCATTAGTTAGTAGTGTTTGAATTATTGGATAAGGTATGGTGCAACCGCGAGGCAAAACAAACAATGAATATTTTATTGTTCGTGTCTGTAAAACACCTTTAAATACCAATTGTGCAGACGACAATATTGATATATACGTCATGCAACCATGTCCGTTTAACCAAAAAAAAAAATAAAAAAAATAATAAAATAGTATTGAATTATTGAAAGCAAGGTAAACTTAAAACGGTCTGTTCCCTAGAGTTTATCGATACTTCATTCAGTCAGGCTTACTCTTAACCAAGGTGTTACGTACAGCAGTGTTTTTTTTTAAATGCAGCGTTATGTGTCAAACATAGGAGTAGGTTTTCGTATGAAGTACGCTTCCAAATGTTTTTAAGTGACCAGTAAATGAGGTTTTGTATTTACACTGCTTTCACAGACGATTTATAATATAAATAAATAATTGCCCGAAAACTAAGTATTGTATGCAAACGTTAAAAACTCTAATGTCACCGGCTGCCGTTGATAGCATGGCAAGCAAACTTATAGTTAATGAATGACTGAGGTAGTCATACATTGTTCCCACTGCAAGGCATTTATTAATGTTTCAGATAGTTAGGACAATATTTGTGAGGAACATATATAACATTCAAAGAAATGTATGCATATATGTCAATTTGGAATTGGTAAAGGACAGTCGATGATACATACAAGCTCAAATCAATTGTACATGACACAAGCGCATATGCTCAATAAATATAATTTGAAATTTAAATCCAATACGTTAAATAGTTACAAAGCACTACGAACAAGTGCTAGGTTCTCCATATGCATGTACATAAGTACATGATAGGTAGTGGGGTACGTTTTACGCAATACTGTTAACGATGCACACCTGATCAAACACAATCGGTATCAGTTAAGTGACAAGCTTGAAACAAAACGAGTGTCAGTGATATCGAGTTGCCAAATGACGTACTTTGTCAGTACTTAAAGCGCTGTGCGCTGTGCAATTTACTGTTGTTTTTATGTAAATTAAGAATATGTGATAAATATATTTAAAGGAAATAAATGCATGTACATACATGCAATTTTTTTGTATATTTACGTTTGCTGTTTTGGGAGAATCGGGAACACACTTAACTATTCAAGAGGAGACTTAAGCCTACATATAAATGTCTACCTATATCCATGGTCAGTTTTGATTTTTTTTCCAATGTCAGTAATGCGTATATAAGTCCCTTAGCAACATGCAAGCATCAGTCTTTTTTAATCCGAAAAAAATCCACTTCGATCCAAATAGATAGTCGAATCGATGCTTTTCATGTTTCAAATTTCTTGACATGTTTTTAAGTGTAATCCAATCAACACGAACGTGTAGTTATATAGTCAAATGACCTCTTATGAAATCTCAAAGTAAAGATCTAAATCCAAAATTATTAATAGTACAGTTCAGATTACTCATACTCGATAACTTGTGAAGTGTAGATTGAGTGAATATTTCATTTGGGATACACACTTCGACCACTGGAATTCAATGAATATACAAAGACAAATACACTATGAACGCGTTATAGAAGTGTCGGTCAAACGAGTGTTTGCATTAGTTACAAGTGTTTGCATTGTTGGATTAGGTATGCTTCAACCGCGAGGCAAAACAAACAATGAACATTTTATTGTTCGTGTCTTTAAAACACCTTTTAAAACCAATTGTGCCGATGACAATATTGATATAAACGACATGCAACCATGTCCGTTAAACCACAAAAATCAATACAAAATATCAGAAATATTATTGAAAGCAACACGTAGTGTAAAGTCAGCAAACAAAATGTGACGGGGAAGGTTAAAGTGATATTATACGCATTTTTCACTGTTGAATTGAGCTGAAAGGAATTTACAGGTCAAAAGAGTTAGTTAACAAGTGGTAACTGGCCAATTATCTGCAACTCATCTTGCTTCCAGTTGTTTATAAAAAATATATGTAATATTCAATATTGTTCGTGACTAACCTAGTCCTCCAAATTAGGTCGAGCGGAACTGCCACTTATATATTTACGAAAGCGATGCGATTTGAGTCTTTCTCATAGTCACTTAGTTACTGACACCTCATTTATAACATATTTCTTTGAAGAAATATGGCCGAATATGTGGTTGACAGAGACACAAAGGTAAATGTATTCACAATTTCAGAATTGTCATTTGTTTTCGCGGTGAGTCCCAGATTTTAAACTTACCAAATTTACGTCAAAAACGAAAGTACGGTTGATATTCAAATGCATTATTTTTCTCTTTCCGGGATATTGTTTTAGAATGTTGATGCTTTATTAACAAATATAAGTGTATATGAAGTGAAAACACCAAAAATAAACAACGGTTGCGATCGACACCTATATACTGTTAGATGCGTCTTATATCACTTTAACTAAAAACGGTTGATGTCTGTTCCCTAGAGTTTAACGGTACTTCATTCAGTCAGGCTAACTCTTAATCAAGATGTTACGGACAGTAGTGTTTGTTTGTTTTAAATGCAGGGTAATGTGTCAAACATAAAAGTAGGTTTTCGCATGAAGAACGCTTCCAAATGGTTTTAAGTGACCGGTAAATGTGGTTTTGTATTAACACTGCTTTCACAGACGATTTATAATAAATACAAAATTGCCCGGAAACTAAGTATTATATGCAAACGTTAAAAACTCTAACTTCACCGGCTGCCGTTGATAGCATGGCAAGCAAACAAATAGTCAATGAATGACAGAGGTAGTCATACATTGTTCCTACTGCAAGGCATTTATTAAAGTTTCAGATAGTGTGCACAATATTTGTGAGGAAACAATATAAAATTAAAAAACTAATTGTATGCATTCAAGTCAATTTGGAATTGGTAAAGGACAGTCGATGAAACATACAAGCTCAAATCAATTGTCCATGACACAAGCGCATAATTATGCTCCATAAAAAAATGAAATCTAAATCCAGTACGTTAAATAGTTACAAAGCACTACGCACAAGTGCTAGGCTTTCCATATGCATGTACATAAGTACATGATAGGTAGTGAGGTACGTTTTACGCAATACTGCGTAACGATTTGCATATCTGATCAAACATAATCGATATCAGTTAAGTGATAAGCTTGAAACAAAACGAGCGTGGGTGATATCGAGTTTCTAAATGACGTACTTGGTCGTTACATGTTAACAATGGAACTCCGCTAAAAAAAATATTGACTGTATGTTCTGCCTCGCGGTTGTACCTAAACATGCCAAATAACGAAACCGACTCACATATGACGTGCTCATAGTGTATTTGCCCATTCATTGTATTCCAGTGTTCGTAGTACGTATCCTAAATGCGACATCAACCCGATTGACACTGTACATGTATTTGAACTGTACTATTATTTAATTTCGGATTTGAATATTTACTTTGAGATTGTATAAGATGTCATTAGATTAGAATATATAACTACACGTATGTGTTGATATAATGACACTTTAAAAAGATGTTAATATATCTGAAACATTAAAAACTTCGACTAGCTGTTTGGATCGAAGTGGATATTTTTACGGATTAAAAGACAGATGCTTGGATGTAGCGAAGCGACTCAAATACGCATTAATGGCTTTGGACAAACATTCAATCAATTCTGTAATTTATTTTAGGAAGACAATATATATGTAGGTACAAGTCACTTCTTGAATATGTTAGCGTGTAAACAATTTTCCCCAGAAGGGCAAAATTCAATAAAGAAACTGCATGTATGCACATGTATTTATTTCTTGTAAATCAATAATAAATCACAAACCAATTATTTAATATAAAATAAATTGAAATCCTGCATCGCACAGCGCTTGAAAATACTTTACAATAGTTATGCAAGTACAAACAACGTGTGGTCATGTGTTTCAATAGACCGAAACCATTTTCGAACTCAGCCAATAAATTTTTTTTTAGCATGCATGTTTCATGAAAATTGGACAAAAAATTTAACTGCTAGAGTTTGTACAAGGTTTCATTGCCGCTCGATAAGGCATCATTCATGCAAAAATAGCCTTGTTGTAAAGGTTGACTTAACCAAAACACAGAGCCCTTACATGTACTTACCATCCTAGCAAATAATTGCTTGTTGATAAGGATAATGAACCTATTTAAATACCAATAACGTTTTATTAAAAAATATCATATTAAAACCGGTCCGAATTTAATATCATTAAATGGCACTGTATATGTATAATCTGAACAGCCCAACATTACTTGAAACCAATAAAGTGAAATCCATCTTAAGCTTATTCTTCAAAAATGGAAGTCCAACCCCTAGATGAGAGGATATTATACCTTTTTCACGTGGCAGGTTCTGCACAAGAAACAGCTGAATTACCAGCACATACTAAAGCATGAGTCAATAAGTATAATCATGCTGATATATAAAAACAACAAAAAATGGTTTACTCAGCGATTTTTGAAGCTAAGCAGGTTGCTGACATTCTTTTAACAAGGTTCATTTGGGGAGATTAATTGGATATCTGACCAGCTATGCATTCAAAATTGGAGGTCAAACACAATCCAGGTTATTTACAGTTGTTTCAGCAAATAAATGTTATTACCTAATATTTGAAAATATTTAATTAAGGGTATTGAGATATCATAAAACATGTTTGCTACTGTTCATCACCAATCATCATCATCATCATCGTCATCTGCAGCCAAAACTAAAATTAACAGTGTTTTATTTTGTTCAATGTTACTCTTTATTCTATAGTCAGAAATAATCTTCAGATAACTGGATGAAGACAATGAATGTCATAATTATATTATGAACGATCGGTTAATTGGTCAGTTACATATTCTATAAAAAAAATAACATGCAACTTAAAAAATATTAAATGCATTTTTCATATAAAAAAACACCATTTTCATTTTCTAACGCTCGACATATGTCAATTAGCGCTATTGCCTGCTTAAGAAAACAAGCAACGGAAATGTTGGGAATCNGTGTCCACTGTTGAGATTGGGGTAGTGGTCACTTTAGAGGAGGAGCAAATGGTGCCATTTTTCTTTACTGGAACAAAGTCATTTCTAAAACACTTGCATTGTGCTGACCGTATTGTTTTAAGAGTATAATATACACATGTTTCTTACTATGAATATGATAAAATATTTACGTCATTTATAGTATTTACATTTTTTGTGTGAATAAATGTGTATAACAAAATCAAAGCTTGTTTAAAGACTAAAAACAATCGTCTGTCATATTGAACTGAAAATCACATACAAGATGCGCTAAAACATGTTGTTCTTGTTGTCTATAACGTTTTATAATGCACAGCACACACTGCCGATGATCGCTGTCTGTAACAGGTAGGCTGAACATGAACGTATAACACATAAATGTTTTATTAACCAAGCCTGCTGCATACAAGCATCAAAGACCGTTGTGTAACTTACGAAGACAAACAATAAAGATGACAATGCCGGCGGCACAAACTACCCCCGCGACCACTATGCCGGCGATGAATCCCCCACCGCTGGTGTTGACGGAGCTGTGGACAAACGAGTTCGTTACACTGGGCATTAATATCGTACGGTAAAGAGCATTTACAGATTTCGGTGTGCACAAGAGTTGTTGCCGTCATTGAACATTATACAGCTGAATCGAGCTGGAGACAATTGCATTGAGCCTGGGCATAGTCAGCGTCGCGAATGTGGTAAGGTGCAAGTCTCAAGGTAAAAACAGAATCGGGATCATAGCACTTGATATTCAATGGAAATGTTAATATGTAAAGTTATAACACAATTGAGACCATAGCACTTAAACTCTCTTGCAGTAAACATATGTAAAGGATAACATATTTGGGAACATAGCACTTGATACTCACTTGGATTTCACATGTGTAAAGTGGATATACAATTGAGAACATAGCACTTTCTTCTCACTGGGAATTTAAACTTTGCAAAGCAAACACAGAATATGGCCATAGCTCTAGAAAACCACTAGGAATTTAAACTTTGTAAACACAGAATATGGCCATAGCTCTAGAAAACCAATAGGAATTTAAACTTTGTAAACACAGAATATGGCCATAGCTCTAGATAACCACTAGGAATTTAAACTTTGTAAACACAGAATATGGCCATAGCTCAAGAAAACCACTAGGAATTTAAACTTTGTAAACACAGAATATGGCCATAGCTCTAGATAACCACTAAGAATTTAAACTTTGTAAACACAGAATATGACCATAGCTCTAGATAACCACTAAGAATTTAAACTTTATAAACACAGAATCGGTATCACAGCAATAGATACTAACTCCAAACTTTAATATTGCAAATTTAACCCAACATTGGGACCAATAGATACTAACTTCGAATTAACATGTGTTAAGTGAACACAACATTGGAACCACAGCACTAGATACCCACTGGGAATTGTATTTCTCAGAATACTGCATACATATGAACACACGTTTTCAACATGTACATGTTACATGCACTTACACTGAACCACCGGACGAACGGTAACTTCTGTAACTGCTGTAACTGCTGTAACTTCTGTAACCGCTGTAACTTCTGTAACCGCTGCGGTACGCACCCGAGCAGACCTCGGCTATTAATTATAAGCAAATATAAACGCGATGAAACTTCATCTGCATCACCAAGTGAAAACATGATCACAACACTCGGGCGTTGGGGGTTTAAACCGGCTTTGTGGACCTCCAAAACTCACAATAGGTCAAGCGATATTCACAAAACATTCAAGTGTAAATAAAAATTAACATCACAGCACCATAATTCAAAGCAATAGCAATAACATAGAACACATTTAAANTCCGCCAACATTTTCGCAAACACCCGAAACTAATATTATTCAAATATTTTACAAAAATACGGCGAGAGAATATCACTACATTCAATTATAATATACTATATTATACTCATTTCATAAATAGTCAATAACATATGCCTTATTTGTTATAACGTTTTAATCTTTGAATTGCTTTCTCAACTTCTTCAACCGTTATTTAAATTTTTATTTGCCATTATAATAGGCATCTGCCATAAAATCGTGACTGAAAAATATTGTGTTTAAATATTTCTAAAAATCAATCGATTTACTTTTTTAAGGTTTCGATATACTTTAATTTTTGTAACTCAATTTTTTTATTTTTTTGCGATGTTTATTTTTTTTAACGACTTTTGCAATCGTAAACATATTCTCGAGAAACAGACGCCATGCAATGATTAAAATTCTCAAATATTCTTCGTATTTTATTCCGGAGCAAAATAACTTGTATTACGCTTTGCAAAAGATTTTGCAAATATTGGTTTAGCGACGTCTTTCAATTGGCATGAAGACTGACATTCAGCGTCGTTTGTACAAGTTGAGTTAATTATAGATGTTAAATTATCAAATTGTTCCCTTATCCACTATAAGCCATTTTAATATCATTGTTTAAGTCCGCATTCAATATATTTGGATTAAATTACAACATATTCATGTTTTGACAATAGGCTATTATCACATTTGGCAGCAACAATAACGTTCATATGCCCCATAAAAATATGAAGATTTGTCAATAGCGGGTTGCGGTTAGCTAAGTATTACCTAATCGATTTGTAAATAATTATAGATAGATTGTTATTTAAGTATGTTTTTTTTTTAATTCTTATAGATAACCTAGGCACACATATATAAAATCGCTGTCTAAGTTTGGATGACCCGATGAAAAGTGTTGGAATTTAAGGACAGTAATGGTCAAGTGCTTATTTTCAATATGTTTAGCCACGTTTTACTTACACAAAATAGAATTGTTATAAGCATACGTTCGCAGGTTAAAGTTGCTTAAAATACCATTCTTTCTAGTTCAGACATGAGATTGCATACTTCAAAATAAAGACAACCCTGCGAACAAAGAGTACGTTCCCGGTGCTATCACGACGAATGTGTGCTGTATAGTTGTATATGTCATTGTATTATACCATACACATTAGACATCTAAATGCCATAAACATGAAGGTATTTAGTAGTAAATTGCCTTTTGTTACTACTGTGAAGTCTTAATATCATAGAAAATGTGAGATAACTTAACACGAAATACTGAACATACGTACATCTCATTTATTAATGGGAAGAAAAAAAATGCACGTTATTTTTACCGTTCATGTTTGACTGAACATGTACATACACATAGCCTCTGCACCTACAAGTTCGTGCACCTTAAACTTCAAACGCATGTATTTTAATGAAAAGTCAGTAAACAATACCTTAATGTGATACATGCTTTAAGATTTATCCTTTGTTTAACCAATAACGAGTGAAATAGTTTGCTTTTTAGATAAAATAACGGAGTTACGTACCGTTAAACTTGTGTGTACACCGTAGGCTGCGTCACAGAGAAGTACCCTATAAGATCGTGCACTGAGTTTGATGACTTCATAGCGAGGCCATATCATGTGTTTATAATAACTGATGTCTGTTTTTGTGAATATGTGTTTATTTCTAATAAATATTTGCTGTTTTAGCTGACTTTCGTGATTAAACTGTATTGCACAGAAGGGTTTATAAAACATTGGTTAACATAAAAAAAAATATCAACTGTGTTAAATGTTGTCAGAGGTCTAGATAAAGTGTATTAATTAACGGAAAATAGCGAAACAACGGCCAGTGGTCCGTGAATGCACTTAACTTTTGATTATGTGCAATTGTTTCACATCGAATCTCAAAGTAAAACAGTCGCGCATAATCAAAACTTAAGTTGCTTTACGGACCATTGGTCGTTTGTAAAACGACGTTAATTGATTTTTAATCGTATTGTAATGAAAAGTATTCATAACAGGTAGCACACTAGAAATTCGAGACCGGCGTCCAAGGGAAACCACCCTTACACCATTTTTCGATCAAAACATTGACAAACATGGCGACGTTCGTCTGGTGAAAGAATTTTTAAGATTTTCACCATTTTTAAGGCGATTTCTATGGGAACGAGGTTAGAAAAACGGACAATATATGTAATTAT
>VMBQ01004711.1:57148-79478 GCA_007657795.1 Dreissena rostriformis
TCGTACTGTCGTCATCGTATTATCGCATTGTCGCCATCGTACTATCGCACTGTCGCCATCGTATTGTCGCACTGTCGCATTGTCGTCATCGTACTGTCGCATTGTCGTCTATCGCCTTCCGGTACACATGCGCACATCGTATTTTTTCCTAGATGGAGCCACTTTTAAAAATACTTTACAGTTCGGCATACCTTACATCAATACCCATTCTATAACTTAATAAGAATTTGATTTCATTATAACTGTAACCTCTTTCAAAGTATCTCTTTATAAAGTCATATATTTTGTTTCTGCAATAAGAATAGATTGTGTACCGGAAGTCGATAGCCGACAATGCGATAGTACGATGGCGACAATGCGATAGTGCGATAATACGATGACAACAGTGCGACAATACGATGGCGACAGTGCGATAGTACGATGGCGGCAATGCGACAGTACGATGACGGCAATGCGACAGTGCGACAATACGATGGCGAAAGTGCGATAGTACGATGGTGACAATGCAATAATGCGATGACGACAGTACGATGACAATCGCATTGTCGCCATCGTACTATCGCGTTGTCGCATTGTCGCCATCGTACTATCGCATTGTCACCATCGTACTATCGCACTATCGCATTGTCTCCCTCTGAATTTTAATGAGTAACCACGATGGCACTAACGGTATTCCGTACGAAATTTATATTGCAATCTTGCGCTTTAAAACTCGTGCCCTCGCATTGTGTCACGTTCCAGCCATTTTCGATTTCAGATTTAAATATCTGGCTTATTTCGCATTTTTTGACACGTGTTTTTCTTTACTTTTATTTTTATTTATATTGAAATATAAGTATAATAAGTGTTTACACATTTGATATAAATTCATAAATATTTGACAAAATCGTACAGTCTCTATTTAAAGCCCCTATAACGCTCAAAATCATCGAATATTTCGTAAAATATTTCGTCAAATAAAGTTAACACATACACAATCAGTGTTCCTTATAGCAATAGCAGAAATGTCAACGCTAGATTTGCCCTGGTAACATATATTTAACAAGATACAAAGTGCTCGTCTTGATTTTTTTTTGTTGTACAATATATTCAACACATGTGCATGTATGGAGTCTATTGGTTGCCAAAAATCCAGTCATGCTGATCTGTGTTAAACATATTGTTTCCGGGTGAAATACATATGTGTTTCTTCTTTTGTAAACTCAAAAGGTGTATTTTGAAAACGAGGTTTGTTGATGTAACAATGTACACTCGTTTTTATATAAAAAAAGATGCACGTTATTAAACTATTAAATAAATATTAGTTCTACCAGAGATACAATTCCGAGTGTTCATCCTGACGTTCAGGATATACAATATTCATGTGTACGCCTACAATAGAACGTTGCCGAAACTGCCTTTACACGCGCATCTTTGCACTTTCCGATCATCATGATTCGGGAATGTTAAGTCAAGCTTCACAAGTTTTGAAATAATAGATTAATAAGCTCCGCCCATTTCCTCGCCCATTTCACCATCGTAAAGAAACATGAGCATTCGCTATTCTTCGGTATTTCCCGAAAGTAACTAGTACCTGAAAGCTGGTTCCTTTCTGCTTTGATGTCGATACTTCATGAGCGGCGACACGAATTACCCAAATCTACCGGTGAAACCGGTAGGGGACAAAAACAATAGTGCTCATCACACAAAAATGATGTAAAATAATTATTTTTAAAAGATTTGTGTAGATTTTGGGTAGATTTGGGAAGATTTAGGTAGATTTAGGTAATTAACTAGGCAGGCAGTTCGAGTTGATCGTTGAAACTGTTGAGTACGGCAACAAACAAATAAACATAAAAATGTGAAACAGTTTGATCTAAAGAACAATAGTGAATTAGTGAATAACATATACTACAACGATAACATTTATGACCAAAATGTATTGGGTACCAGAGAAGNATGGAGCCACTTTTAAAAATACTTTACAGTTCGGCATGCCTTACATCAATACCCATTCTATAACTTTATAAGAATTTTATTTCATTATAACTGTAACCTCTTTCAAAGTATCTCTTTATAAAGTCATATATTTTGTTTCTGCAATAAGAATAGATTGTGTACCGGAAGTCGATAGCCAACAATGCGATAGTACGATGGCGACAATGCGATAGTGCGATAATACGATGACAACAGTGCGACAATACGATGGCGACAGTGCGATAGTACGATGGCGACAATGCGACAGTACGATGAAGGCAATGCGACAGTGCGACAATACGATGGCGACAGTGCGATAGTACGATGGTGACAATGCAATAATGCGATGACGACAGTACGATGACAATCGCATTGTCGCCATCGTACTATCTCGTTGTCGCATTGTCGCCATCGTACTATCGCATTGTCACCATCGTACTATCGCACTATCGCATTGTCGCCCTCTGAATTTTAATGAGTAACCACGATGGCCCTGACGGTATTCCGTACGAAATTTATATTGCAATCTTGCGCTTTAAATCTCGTGCCCTCGCATTGTGTCACGTTCTAGCCCCAAAGGTATATAGAAAGGGTTAAAGGGAGACTGTACGATTTTATATGTGTTAATTTGTAATATATTGATAAAAATATTTACAATAACACAAACTTTGCAAGAAAGGATACATTGAAGACGAATTTCATAAAAAGCAGCAAAGACAAGTAAGCGCTGGCTAAAGCCGATGCCGACACTTTTACTCGTATTTGTTAGGAAACACAATTGTGTCTTTGTGTCGTATGAACGATTCTGCACTAAAACTAAATTTAGATTCACATTGTACATGCATGAGATATATGCTGGCGAATTCGGCTTCCAGCCATTTTCGATTTCAAATTTAAATATCTGTCTAATTTCGCATTTTTCGACACGTGTTTTTCTTAACTTTTATTTTAATTTATATTGAAATATACGTATAATAAGTTTTTACACATTTGATATAAATTCATAAATATTTGACAAAATCGTACAGTCTCTCTTTAAAGTCCCTATAACGCTCAAAATCATCGAATATTTCGTAAAATATTTCGTAAAATAAAGTTAACACATACACAATCAGTGTTCCTTATAGCAATAGCAGAAATGTCAACGCTAGATTTGCTCTGGTAACATAGATATAACAAGATACAAAATGCTCGTCTTGATTTTTTTGTTGAACAATATATTCAACACATGCGCATGTACCAATTTAGTTTTCATGTGTCGTATGAATAGATATTGTTGCGGGAAATTAAAATGGAATATATTGTGCCACAACAAATGAAAACGAGCATTTTGTATCTTGTTCAATATTAGTTATTCAATATATGTTTCATTAAATGATGCTTTTGTGTATTTTATTTTCTTATAAACAAATTAATTGATTAGAGAATGACACATATGAAGAAAACGAATCAACCAGAAAGAAATAAGTTATGAATTGGTTGGTGTAAGTGTCACAAGAGTTGAGTTATTTTACATGACACAAGGACATTCAGATGATCGATTTCACGAATCTAATGTGAACACTTCTGTAAATCGGGTAGTACATCTCTCTAAGTGTTTTCTCCAGTAGGACAAAAAACAAATATTCAAATAAACATATGTATGCATAAGTCTGAGTATATGTCACGTGGAGACTGTTTGACATCACCGAAGTTACAAAAACTGTTCAAAATCAAAACATGAAGAAACAGTTGTTGTTTACATTGAATCTACTTGTACTAGGTATAACATAAATTATATTGAACACAAATCCATCCAAGATTTAATTTTTCAGCAAACTGAAATAATATAACGTAAACTCTTGAGGAATGTCAGCATGTGCGTAAATGTAGCTAGGATGATAATTTTATCTAAACTGCTTTTCAGATACAAATTGAAACGTGTCATAAGCAAACAACCATTTTTTTGTNTTTTTGTACATTGACGCAGGTAAAAATGGAGTGTCAAATAACAACTTGTTGAGTGTGTGCATTTGCTAAATATCTTCCGTGAAGTGATTTACAAGTCGTTTGTATTGAATTTGTCACGTTTCTGTAAATTCACTAAACAGCTATGACTTCGTATTGGTTGATGGAGCCAACGGAACAAATACAACAATTCTGACATTCGCATTGGTTGATATGACTTCACTCCGATTGGCATTTTCAGACAGGCGGGAAGTTTTCTCGACAAAAGACGTCGGTAGTTAAACATTTATCACAAAGTTTGTTCTGCACGAATGTGGCTTTTCACAATTTTGAAAACTTTGTTAAGTAAATATAATAAATTACTTATAACTTCCGTGATGTAATGAGATAAAAAAATATCTTATTTACAAGGGCGTATTCGTTTTTAAAACGTATTATTTAATGTTAATTTCTTTCCCAGTGTTCATGTTTACATTCCTCAAGATTTTACGTTATATTATTTCAGTTTGCTGTAAAATTAAATCTTGGATGGATTTTTGTTCAATATAATTTATTTTATACCTAGTACAAGTAGATTCAATGTAAACAACAACTGATTTTTCATGTTCTGATTTTGAACAGATTTTGTCACTTCGGTGATGTCAAACAGTCTCCACGTGACATATACTCAGACTTATGGATACACATGTTTATTTGAATATTTGGTTTATGTCCTACTGGAGAAAACACTTAGAGAGATGTACTACCCGATTTACAGAAGTGTTCGCATTAGATTCGGGTAATCGATCATCTGAATGTCATTGTGTCATGTAAAATAACTCAACTCGTGTGACACTTACAACAACCAATTCATAACTTATTTGTTTCTGGTTGATTCGTTTTCTTCATATGTGTCATTCTCTTATCAATGTAAAATTATAGAAGACAATTAAATACACAGAAGCATCATTTAATGAAATATATATTGAATAACTAGTATTGAACAAGATCCAAAAGTCGTATTTTGTTTTTGTGGCAAAATATATTCCATTTTAATTTCCCGCAACGATATCTATTCATACGACACATGAAAACTTAATTGGTAGATCTACATGAACATGTGTTGAATATATTGAACAACAAAAAAATCAAGACGAGCATTTTGTATCTTGTTAAATCTATGTTACCAGAGCAAATCTAACGTTGACATTTTGACTATTGCTATAAGGAACACTGATTGTTTATGTGTTAACTTTATTTTACGAAATATTCGATGATTTTGAGCGATATAGAGGCTTTAACCCTTTCTATATATCATTGGGGCTAAAACGTGACAACACGATGCCAGGGCACGAGATTTAAAGCGCAAGATTGCAATATCAATTTCGTGATCTCGCATCGTAATCTTGCTGCCTCGTGTCGTGATTTCGCTAATACGTTCAGTGTTGTCGCGCTTGCAATCCAAATGTAGAAAGTGCGAAGCAATGAGCCAACAAACAGAACACCAAACTCTGTCGTCCGTGTTGGCCATCTAATTTAACTCCTTGTTAAAATCAACATCGATCTCTCTGACTGAATGCATCACAATCTTTTTATAGAATTGTTCGAATATGCAATTATTTAATAGATACATATAAACTCGTTTTACCACAAATATATCAAAATAAAGAACATAAATATGAAAAATTATTACACATATATTTAACATACCTATATATTATATTTTAACATACACATATCTCTATAGAAGATACAAAAGTAAATGTACAATATAAATGTGTATTTAACAATATTATTTTAAATGGATAATTAACAAAATATCAATATAAAAACATTGACTTTTGCAACAGTTAATACGCCGCCGCAACTGTTTTATCTGTTTATTAGCTACCCGTCATTTCAAAATACGCTAGTGTAGTCATCTATGGCGCACCATAGGGTATGGGATACCAAAGGGGTCGAAACTTTTACTTCTGCTGCAGCAGAAAAAAATGCTGCTCGAGTAGCAATTTTTTTTCTGCTACAGCAGAAAAATCCTGCTCGACAGGATTTTTTTCTGCTACAGCAGAAAAAGTTTCGACCCCTTTCGTACCCCATAGTCTTTAGTTTACATAATCGTATCAGTGTACGGATGCGCAACCAACATACAACACGATATTTCTAGTTCTCCAAAATGGATTTAAGACTACGAAGCGTGCTCGTCTTTCTGGGATTATTAGTGATAGGTATGTGAATGTTCAAATCATTTCTCATAATGGCTATAACGAATTTGTTTGTTCAAAGAACATAATGCACATAAACTGAAACAAAGTTTACGGTAGAATCATGTGCAATTGTATATTGGTGTTCATGTAGTATATCAATAAAAATGGCATACGTCGATGTGCTCTATAATTCTTGTAAAAGCCGTGCTACAATTATTTGTATGTAAATGTTTAGTCAAACATGAACGGTTAAATGACGTGCATTTCTTATTTTTTATTGATTTCTTCACATTCATAAATGAGATGTACGCATGTTCAGCATTTCGTGATAAATTATCTCACATTTTCTATGATATTAAGACTCCTCAGTTGTAAAAAAATGCAAATTACTACTTAATACCTTCATTTTTATGGAATTGCAATGTCTAATGTGTATGGTATAATACAATGACATATACAACTATACAGCACACATTCGTCGTGATAGCACCGGGAACGTACTCTTTGTTCGCAGGTTTGTCTTTATTCATAGATCTTTCTTTATTTTGAAGTATGCAATCTCATGTCTGAACTAGATATAATGGTATTTAAAGCGACTTTAACCTGCGAACTTATGCTTATAACAATCCTATTTTCTGTAAGTAAAACGTGGCTAAAAATATTGAAAATAAGCATTTGACCATTACTGTTCTTAATTACCAACACTTTTCATCGGGTCATCCAGACTTAGACAGCGATTTTATATATGTGTGCCTAGGGTATCTACTCGAATTTTAAACACAAAACAAATAATACTTAAATAACAATCCGTCTATAATTCTTTACAAATCGATTAGGTAAAAATTAGCTCACCGAAACCCGCTATTGACAAATCTTTATATATTTATGGGGCATATGAACGTTATTGTTGCTGTCAAATGTGATAATAGCCTTTTGTCAAAACATGAATATGTTATAATTTAATCCAAACATATTGAAAGCGGACTTAAGCAATGATTACAAAAATGGTTATAGTGGACTAGTGCACAATTAGGTAATTCAACATCAATAATTGACTCAACTTGTATAAACAACGCTGAAAGTCAGCCTTCATGCCAATTGAAAGACGTCGCTGAACCACTATTCACAAAATCTTTTTCAAAGCGAAATAAAAGTTATTTTGCTCCGTCCTCAATTGCTAAGCATGCAGAATGGTTTGAAAGCGATTGTTGACAAGCCGGACTTAAATATGAAATATCTTTGAACATTTTAATCAGCGTATGGCGTCTGTTTTTCGAGTATATGTTTGCGCTTGCAAAATTCGTTTAAAAAAAGAAACATCACAAAAAGGAAAATTTTTAAGTAACAAACATTAAAGTATATCGAAACTTTGAAAAAAAAAGTAAACCGAGGGATTTTTAGAAATATTTTAAAACAAAGAAAAATGATCATTTCGATTCTATATCTTTGGACGATTTTCAAACTTAGAAAACGATATTTTTCAGTCATTCAACGAAACTGTAGAAACTACTTTTACGAGTCACGATTTTAAGGCAGATGCCTATTATAATGGCGAATTATATTTTAAATAACGATTGATGAAGTTGAGAAAGCAAGTAAAAGATTAAAACATAATAAGGCGTATGTTATTGAATTTTTATTAAATCAGTATTTAATTGAATGTAGAGATATTCTCTCTCCGTATATTTGTAAATATTTAAATAATGCGATATTAGTTTCGGGTGGTTCCAGAAATATTGGCGGATGAAATTATTATTCCACTTTTCAAAAAGGTTCTGTTGCTTACTACAGATGTGTCACATTATACGTTTTTTTTTAGTTATTTTCTACTATATTGACTGCTTGAATTGCGTCGTTTTGTGAAAAATACAACCTTATTTCCGATGCGAAGTTTGCTTTTCGTTTAGGTTTGTCCACAACGGATGCCATATTTTCCTTATTGCCTGTTGTCCAACATTATCTGAATAACAATAAACGGCGATATGTAGCATTTATTGACATTAAAATGCGTTGATAGTATACATCGAAATGAACTTTGATTTAAGTAATGCAATGCTAATATACGTGGTGAAGTGTTGGCAATCATTAAACAATCTGTTTGAATGTCAAATACCGTATTAAACATTGCCATAGTCTTTTTGAATTCTTCAAACATTATGTTAAAGGGACTGTAAACCACGAATGACGAAAAAAGAAAAGTTCTAAAATACCGTATTTTTTTTACAATATCACGACTGGAATATAACATTACTTGAAAAAAGTTTTTTTTTTATTTTTACTTTATTTGTTTATTTTAACTGGATATGCATACCAGTTAACTATTAATAACGCAAGTAGATTGATCATCATCGTCACGTGGTAAACCCAGGAATGCAAATTGTGCATGCGTAGTGAATTTTATATATTTTAATAATAAAATGATCAATCTACTTGCGTTATTTATAGTGTGTATATCGTTATGTCACCTATTTTCGCGATGTACTTTCGATTTCACATCGCGATATTTTATTACCGAATTTACTGAAAATATTCACTTTTTTCACGTAATGAAGTATACCAGTCGTGATATTTTAATCAAGTTTAACTAATAATTGTAAAAAAATACGGTATTTTAGAACTTTTCTGTTTTCGTCATTGATTTTCGTGGTTTACAGTCCATTTAAGGTTATCTCCCCTTCGCTTGTGTCTCTATTTTTAAGAGTATTTAGGCAACTTTTTACAAAATGATGCAAATGCTGGTATTGAGCTGTATAATATGTTTTGCTTGTTTTACTTTTTGCCGTTGATATGGTGATTTTAGGCAAAACTGCAAAAGAATTACAAACATTATTGAATAATTTGGCAATCTTTTGCAGCACATGGAGTTTAGAAGTCAGTAGTTCGAAAACTAGAATTAGGGTTATCAGAAAACATGTTCATATACGTGAGAACGAGCGATGGTGGTATACAAAATGTTTTTAAACATGCTGGGAATTTTACTGCAAATATTGAGTTCATAATTGGTAAATCTATAAAAGCTTTAAATAGTTTGATATATTATTAAAAAAAAAAATTATCCTATCAATCCAAAAACGTGTTGTGAATTGCTCGATGCTTTTGTTTGTTCTTCACTTAATAATGCGTCAGAAGTATGTGATTTTACCCCCAAAGCCCGAGTGTTGTGATCCTGTTTTTCTCTGTTGGTGTTGCAGCTTAAGTTTCATCTCGTTTATATTTGTTTATAATTTTAAGCCGATGTCTGCTCTGGTGCGTACCGCAGCGGTTACAGAAGTTACAGCGGTTACAGAAGTTACAGCGGCTACAGAAGTTACAGCAGTTACAGAAGTTACCGTTATTCCAGTGGTTCTGTGTAAGTACATGTAACATATACATGTTGAAAACATGTGATCTTATGTGTGCAGTATTCGGAGATGTACAATTTCTACTGAGTATCTAGTGTCGAGATCCCAATTTTGTGTTCACTTAACACATGTAAATTCCTAGTGGGTATCTAGCGGTCCCAATTTTGTGTCCATTTTGCAATGTTTAAGTTTCAAGTTAGTATCTATTGCTGTGATCCCGATTCTGTGTTTACAAAGTTTAAATCCCTAGTGGTTATCTAGAGCTATGGTCAAATTCTGTGTTTGCTTTGCAAAGTTTAAATTCCCAGTGAGTAGCAAGTGCTATGTTCTCAATTGTATCTTCACTCTACACATGTAAATTTCAAGTGAGCATCAAGTTCTATGTTCCCAAATATGTGTTCTCTTTGCATATGTAAACTGCAAGAGAGTTTCAAGTGCTGTAGTCCCAATTCTATTATCACTTTACATATTTTAGTTTCCATGGAATATCAAGTGCTATGATCCCGATTCTGTTTTCACATTGAGACGTTCACCTTGCCACATTCGCAACGCTGTAAATGCCCAATCTCATTACAATTGTCTCCAGCTCGACGCAGCTGTATAATGCTCACTAATGGCAACAACTCTTGTGCACAACGCAGTGAACTGATATTGATATTATTTAAATCTGTAAATGCTCTTTGTCGTACGATATTAATGCCCATTGTACCGTACTCGTTTTCCCACAGCTCCAGCGGTGAGGGGCTCGTCGCCGGCTTAGCGGTCGCGGGGGTAGTTTGTGCCTTCGTCATTATCCTTATCATCCTTATAGTTTGCCGTCGTAAGTTACACAACGGCCCTTGATTCATTTATGCAATATGCAGTGTTAATAAAACATATTTGTACGTTCATGCTCTGCCTATCTGTTACAGACAACGATCACCGGCAGTGTGTGCTATGTATGAGAAAAAGTTAAAGACAACAAGAACAACATGTATTTAAAGATAGTGCATCTTGTATGTGATTTTAAGTCAAATATGACAGACGTTTTTTTTTCAGTCTAAAAACCAGCTCGGATTTTTTTTAAACAATTATTCATACAATGAATGTGAGAACTATAAATGACGTAAATATTTCATCATATTAATAGTTTGATACATGCGTATATTATACTCTTACAACAATTAGGTCAACACAAGGCAAGTGTTTCAGTAATGATTTTGTTCCAGTGAAGAAACATGGCATCATTTGCTCCTCCTCTAATGTGACCACTATCCCCGGCTCGACAGTGGACAACTACACCATGAAGTTCGTCAACCCGCCCCCGCCACCGACATACTCCGATATGTATTCCCCACCGCAATACTCAAACGGAAATATGTCCGCGCCCGACCCCGCTTACCCACCGACAGCGACAATGCCCAAGTGAGTGCCGCTAGCGGACATCGTCGGCAGGTGGCGCAGCAACGATTATGTCAAAGCATCATCACATATTCTGATCCGTTTTAAATATATTTAATATTTTAACACGGCACGTGCCAACTTTCATATAAACAAAGAAGAAAATCGTCTATGGGTTATTCTGCTATAATTATGGGCGCTCCGTCCATAACACTAAAAGCATGCGATGTTACTTAACAAAACATGCCGAAACATTTTCCAACAGAGTAATAATCGTTAATTTATTCCAATTTATTGTAACATATAAAGTGTTGTTATCGTTGAAGCAATAACNTGAATAGGCATTTCCCAAAACGAGGTGACCTCCCTAAGAAATTACGCCCCTTTATCGAAAATATTTAATAACCCATAGTTCATATTCCACTTCCGGGGACTGATTTCTCAGCCATTAATTTGAAGAATTTGACTAAAGTACCTTTCCAAAATCTAGGTGACATCCCTTGGGAGTTACGTCCCGTTATTCAGAATATGTTATTACCCACAATTCCTTTTAAACATCCGATTACTTTTTATCATAGCCATTCATGTAAAGTATGCGACAATTGGTCGCTTTAAGCTACTTTAAATTTAATTATTAATAGATATAAATCTGATAATATTAAACATAGATATGTTATAAATTGAAATGAACCTATACAATCATTTTCAATATATTTTAAGTAGTATGTGAGATGGTTAACAGGGTTATGAAAAGATGGGGAAGATAAATCCCAAGTCTAGCTCGTAAAGTTGTTTTATTTATATATATATATATATATTTTATTCATAATAATTAAATATCTGTCCGAAGGTAAGGGTAATAACAATTCAAAAGTCGTAAAGGAGAGGGCCTTATCATAATGCGTTAAAAACCATACAGCTTATTCGATGTATTTGCGTAATAAAGATAACGACAAGGATCTTAATGTTGTGACAACTCACATGCCACTCATTGCTAAATATTTTAGTACATATATTAAAGTACACGTGTTTTGTATTAATTGTTGTCACATATGTATGGACGGAGCATTTGGATTATCTATATACGTATCGTGCATAATAAAAGTAAATGATCGTTGCCTTAGTCCCTTTAAAATGGACTTTATTAGATTGTCTTTATGACTCATTCATTATATGATTAAATACGAATATTGTTTTATTCGCCTCTTACAGGCAGATTGAAACTACATCGCCGTGTGAGGGTAATGGTCCCGACTTGAACAATCAGGCTTACGAAACCCTTGGTTCGTTTTATTTATTATATTATTTGTTTTATAAAGCGTTAAAGAATTTGCATTTACGGACCAATGTCAATGACTCTACTGCACTTTTTAAATGATTAGGGTCCGCTCATAATGTGTTGCAGAATTATCAATACTTTAAAAGAACACGAGTCTTGAATTAAACGTTTGAGTATGTATGGCGTATAAACATGATTATGTATATAATGAAAATAGTCAAATTAAATAACTTGAATGTTTTCAACTGATTACATACTTAAGTAGGAAAAATCCCCCATTTTATGAGGTAATTACGTCCGTATTTATAACTTTAAATACACATATTGCTATATTTTTATATTTCAGATATTGATCAAGGGTAAGTACAATTTGATAAAATAAAACCTTATACAATACCTTAAGCATATCACAAACTCTGCAATTATAATTATTGGTTTTGTGTCACTATAACCATGTCTAATCAATTGTAAAATTGTTTTAGAAAAGCCATCTACACTTCATTGAGTCAACAGGTTGTACGTGGCGAATCTCACGTGTATTTGAATACAGAGAATAATGCAGGTATATAGCGTGAATATTATTCAAATATTTGTATTAACATAGGCTAATTTTAATGAATGATTTTAACGAAATTCGCATACATGTTTTTCATAATGACGTAGTCGACAAACATAGTGTTTTGCTGTTTATTGTTTGTTTTCAGAAAAAGCTGTATACACGAATACTTCATTCGAAACGGTTAAGTAGGCCAATTTAAACAGCCAAGTGTAAAGCGATGGGGGATGTTGAACGTATCTGACGGTCTGTCCAAAACGTCTATTTCGTTCATGTCGAGATCTAAATGTTACTAACGGAAGGATAACGCTTTTCAATATTCTTTCTGCTTTAATATGCAAATGATTGAACGCAAACATACAGCTTATGTATGGATGCAATCTTACAGCTACCGTGTGTGGATATTAACACTAAGATAAATAAGCAGCTGTTGTCAAATAAACCGTTGGCACAATGGTTATCTTAAATCAAATTGAGTTTATCGTATGAAACGCTTACATGTTTAATTTATATTTATTTAAGTAAGTCTTGTCAATAATATATCGTTATCAAAAACAATACTGTAACTGTTTGTGTGAAATATTATATACTTGATACTTTTGAGCAAGTACGATCCGTGTCGGAATCGTAAGTGCATGTGACACTTTCTATTGTTGGTTCATGTCGCATTTCTTGGTAAAATGTATATAAATACGGCTACGGCTACATTCAATACTCTCCGCTAAAAATTCAGAAGCTTTACAATACTTATTGTTTCTTTGTTTTTGAAATGAAGAAAATTGAAAATGTATGAACATGTATATGTTGTCTACATTGTATATTTAGAATGTATATGTCATTAGAACTTAAATTCATATATTTTGTATATTCTTCAGTTATTGCCCTTAATTCGTAAATGTGTCAACAGGTATTTGGACGATCATGAGGCTGCACAGAGTGTGTCCCAACAATTTCAACTGATTAGTTACCTAATTTGAATAATAGCTGTTTATTTAAGCTAATACGTTTTAAGTGTTATATATACATACATATATTAGTGCCGAGAAAGGGCATTTAAACCTGGTTGGCGATGTGAGAAGCGCATGTTCCAACCACTGCGCCAACCTTACAGCCACTTAATTTATATTGCCAAAAATATTCATTGTATGTGGGGAAGCCAACGTATGTAACGTATTAAACTTATAATTTATTGAGTATCATGTATTACTTCAAATCTATTATATACTAAACATGTAAATTATTTGTATATTAAAGATACAAATATTTGACTGTGAAACATATTACCATTTAATATTTCATTCCATGAAATGATCTGTGGATTTTGCATACGACGACGAAAAAGCCACCGTGCTAATAACAATTTCGGAGTTTTCATAAGTTTTTCTACTGTAGCTCATAACAAGTCGTGTTTTTTTGCTTTTTGAATTTAAGTTACGTGATTTTTTTGAAATTTCCGACCTTTGTAAAATTTCCGACTGACACAGAAAAACTGAATAATGAAGTCGGACAAAATTATAAGACGTTACGTTGTAATCATCGTTTATTTTAAACAAAATAACACAACATATCTCATCTCTACTTAAATGGTAACTACCTGATCAAATGTATAAGTTGATAGTGTTTATCCGGCGACACATACAGAAGACTTATTTCTTAATCGCATGACAATCATAAATCCAGTTAAGTGTTACTTCCTTCTGGAAATCAATTAGAAATTGTACAACAAAAAAGGTTGATTCGGCTTATACGCTTACAACCGACCATCTGTATGAACACTTTAGGGAAATGCTTGGTGAGATGTCACCAACCGAAAACAATCGTGATGACCAAAATATAAATATCACCGACATGTTTGATAATATTTTGGACGTAGAAATATCCGAGTCAGAAAGATGTTCAGCGGTAAACGCTCAACACATCAATTAGAGTTTGAATAGATGAACTTACAGCAGAAATGTTAACATCTAGTATTGATATAACACTTTCCTCATGCATATCCAGAGTCATGTGGTAAAGGTATCATTACAGCTGTTTTCAAAAAAGGAGACGCAAATGACCCTACACATTACAGAGGTATAACATGAATTAACATACTTGAAAAAATATACTCCCAAAATATACTCCCAAATCCTCTTGAATAGTTTAAGATACTGGTCCACACAACATGATACATTAATACCCGATCAATTTGGATTCCAAAAAGGAAAATCAATTTTTGGGTGTATATTCATATAACATTCAATTATTACATAAGTGATTAGCTAAACAGAAAAATTGTATTGTGTATTTGTAGACTACCAACTATGTGTTGTCAGTATTGATCATAACATGTTATGGCAAAAGCTTTTCACAGAAAATGTAAGCGGTCATTTTTTGAACGCACTAAAAGCTATTTATAACATGTGTACGTTATAAAAATTCACTTTCTGCCTTTTGTTTAAACTGTTCAATCGGTATCAAACAGGGAGACCCCAGCTGTCCACTGTTAGCAATGTTTTTTTTATAAATGATATTATAAATACTGTTTCTCACAACAACCTCCCAGGAATTGAATGTACTGATACTCTGAAAATATGTCTTTTACTATATGTAGATGATATGGTATTGTTCGCCAAATCATCAGAAACAATTACAATTGTGTTAAAAGATGAAGACAATTATTGCAATGCATGTGGGCTGAACATTAATGTCTCAAAAACAAAAGCTATGGTATTTGAAAATCTCGAATTTCACGTGTCTACCCTAAGAAGGGCATTTCGTCTAGAAGAGGCGTACTTGATGACGAGCCGTGGCTCGAGGGCATCGGGACATTAGGCGACATCACTTGCACCGCCGGGAAGACAGACTGTGGGGGCGCGTCACCGGACTCGTAAGTTCCGATTGCGACGGCTGGTGACCTCGATGAGGCGGCACTATTAGGAAAGTGGTCGCACCACTGAATTACCCGCTTTCACCGTTTCTCACGAATGACCAACTATAGAGAGCCCTGTAGTCTCTTGTACCGCTGCCCCCTGATCTTCGAAAGGGTCTTCCGTGTCGGAATCGTAAGTGCACGGGATCAGACACGTCTCCGTAATACAAATTGGATTGTCGTCTCTTCCGCGACGTGCCTCGCGTACCTCGTCACGTGTTTGTCCAGGGTACTCCTGTCTTGGCATCTAAATACACACAAAGTACAATAAAATGGGACCCGGTCTAATGGAATATGTTCTTTCATCACATGCTCAATAAGCCTCCCCTTCCTCGCCACTTTGGGGCAGTGAGGGCACCGGCCCTGTTTGAATATTTGCTGCTCTGAAAATAGAATGATACCGTTTAGTCTGAGACGCCATGCCTTCTCGATATAGCTTTAATGACACGTTAATCGTTTGCTCTTCGCGTAACAGCGTTGCCTGCACTCGAATTTAAAGCTGCATATTAAACCATCACGACTCGCGCGTAATACTTATCGGGGCGTTACCTAACCAGTTTAAGTTTTCTTCGCAAATCAGAATTTGCCTCCACGTCCCCTCATTCCCACGTTTCATCATAAAGTTAAGTCCTAAAGCAACGCAGTAAGTTTTAGTTTTAAATTGTATGTACCAAAACTACCATGAAACACGAAAATAATGTGACGATAACACATTTTTCTTAGCTTCCGCGATCCACTTTGGTAGATTCGATCCCAAGTTATTCTACAACTATTTAACAGTTGTAATACGTTATTTTAAATCGCATGATGAACGATGAAGTTGCAGTCCGGACAAGCTGTATGAGCCCTAAGGTGCCCTTTGACCTTAAAGGTAGGGAGACGGTTAGTACTCGCGACACGTCGTCGCCTAGTGGTAAGCATGTGTGGTTTGTAATATTAAATTGCATGATGGATGAAAAGGTCACTATATGAACAGCTCGGGCGGACGGACAAACGCACAGACAAATGCACGAACGCGCGCACATACACTCGACAATTGTTACATAAATCCATTCAAAACAGCACGTAATTCACTGCGATACCTACTTACAACGCCCGGCTATACAGACACTGGCATCCACGTCCTTGCCTCTGACATCTGGGATATTCACCCGTCCGTCACCACGGTAACCATTAAGCTTATAAGTTATAGGCCGGACAGAGGCCTGAATATAACGGCTCGGAATTTTGGCATCGGGCAGTAACGGATATTCGGGCAGGACAAGAAGCTGACCACAGGCACTTCTGAGGCGGATCCTCGATAAACAGGCTTAAACCCAACACTCCGAACTTTGGGTTTCGGACACTAGACCAGACTAGCATTGTACTTGGCCCGTACAGCCGCGGCATCAGACGAATAAGACAGGGTATGCATAGACACTGTCTGCTCATGGGTGTCGGACAGAATACCAGACTCGGACTGTACTTGGCCCGTTTAGACGATGTGACAGTCACACAGCATTCAGGCATATAGAAGCACTGCCTGACCCTTGGTTTCTGGCAAAAATAGGCATCGGGACTAACCGCCTCAGACTCTGACGAGACTGACTCCGCCTGTCGAACCGGACGGAAGTTTTCAAAACGGCCGCATTGGGCAATCCAATAAGATCTTCCCAGTAATACGACCAATACTTGGAAGAAAACTGGCAGCCTCTTCCTGGCTCAGGAAAAAGAGTCTGTCAATGAAGCGAGGATATGAGTAGCTGCACTTTGTGTTAGGGGCGTAGCTTCCAAGTAACTCGCCCGATAACCAGGCGAACTTACCGGGTTAGGGGAATGGATCGAGGACGGGGCATAGCATCAGTTGATCGTATTCGCCCGGCAACCATTAAAGGACTTGGGCTCCGTTTTGCCAACACGCTTTGCCCTACTACCAGGCTCGGTTTTACTAAAGCATAGTGCCTTACCAACAGGCAGTGCCTTTTCAACGGTCTCGGCCTTTCAAACAGGCTATACCGTTCTAATGGTCTCGGCCTCACCAACATGCTCGGACTCGGGAACGTAGACAGGTACAATATTGGCCTCGGACTGGGAGCGAGCAGCCAGTTGCTTCCTGAAATACACATGGGCTCAGGGCATTGGTGGTCGCGAAAGAGGGGCGTTACTGTTATCTTCTTGACCGTACGGTCGGACATTAGAATGGAAGCGTTCGGCGATTTTCCGTGGTTCGATTCCCGTTTGCCATGGTGAATGGTTGAATGCAGGTTCTGTGGATACATCTGAAAGAAAGAACAATGCAAGTCGTTAAAACCCGCATTATAATGATGACTATTTTATGTAAGAAACGAGAATCAAGCAATTTACAATTTAAACCAGTGTAAACAGGTTCAAAAACATATTTTATTGGCTAAAGATTATAAGACAAAAGCGTCGCTTGCCAAAAAGTATTTATCATTAAGTTGCAATACTAAGGCTTTTATAACAACTTATTTTAGCAATTGATGAAAACATGCAACACATTTATTGACATTACAAGTGATACATTATTGCTATACGATTGCAATCAAATGCCGAATAATAACGGGGCGGGCATTATATCAATTGGGTATAACCGGTAATTGATATAGTTTGAACATATTAATTGGTTCAGAGTTGAAATACATAACATTGATGTGCATATCAAAAAATTATATAACCTTTCATGGAAAGAAGACAAGCATCTACGATGCTTATTTGAGTTCTGTTCCATGCTGGAGTTACTAGAGAAGAAAATGCAATATGGATCAGGTATATGGTATTAATATATGCAAAAGAAAGAAGTTCGTGTTGTCACACACCTATGAGGGATCGGGGGAGAGGGATCGATCCGAACCTATATGTCTATATGTCAAAGCGTTTTGTTGCTGCAATGAAGCCTTGGATACGCTGAAATAGATAAGTATTGTGTTCAAGTGATAGCCTCCAAATCATCTCCAAATAGTAGATTGTTTAAAGGGAATGGACACGGCAGATTTAAAAGGAAGGAGTTGCGTATGTTATCAATATTTGGGCCCTGCGGTAAGTAGTGGGATGTTGTTTCTTCTGCACCACAGGAGCAAAGAGGACTGTTCGTGATGTTTCTACGGTGTAACTCATTGTTCAATGTGCTGCAACCTAGACGTAGACGGCAGTGGAAGATCTGCGATTTTCGATTGCCGATGTTGTAATAAATAACCGATCGTGTGCTTTGTCTGTCAGTGAGAATATGTTTGAAGGCAGATACCGTAAAGGCGTTTCGTGTGGGCGTTGGAAGAGAATTCCATAACCGGGTGGTTGAGGGCAGAAATGAAGACCCATACAAGTCTTTACCTGAGTCTTTATGAAGATTGTTGGAATATCGTTAATGCTACGGAGCGAATAGGTGCGATCATAATGCACGGGTATCAAGTTGGAAAGGTATGGTGGAGTAAGGTTGTTTTTCATTTTAAAAAGCAGAAGGAGCTTATGATTTTTCTTCTGTCGGCTAGGGATTCCCATTTAAGATCCATCAGAAGACGGTCAAGGCTACATAATTTGGTAGCGAAACTAAAGATCCTTGCAGCCTCGTTTTGGACAGCTTCAATTTCGTTACTGAGATCATTAGAGCAATTGTTCCGCTTGACATCGCCATACTTCAAAAGGGGTCGGACAAATAAAAAAAACATCTTTAGACTTTTACGAGATAAAATGTACTTTTAGGAGCGGTGGATGCCGATTCTCTGCCAAGCATTGTCAGACATACTAGAGATATGAGTTGCCCATTTTGCATCCTCTGAAAGGGTTAATCCAAGATACCTGTGGGACCTGACTTGCGTGACTGGAACGTCGTTCATAACAAGTTCAGTGTGTTAGTGTTTATTACGTTTATGTGAGAAGAGAACGGATTCTGTTTTTGCTGGATAAAAAGGGACCAGCCAGGTATTTGACCAAGAGATAATTGGAGACAGATCAATGTTTAAAATGTTGGCAGAAAATTGAGGATTTTCAACAATTATTTAAAAACTCGTGTCGTCAGTAAATAGGCGAATGTTGGCCCTGATATTGTTAACGATGTCGTTGATGTATATAAGAAAAGCAATTGACCTAGAATGGTTCCTTGTGGGACACCGGCAGTAACAGACGACCAGGAAGAAAATGTTTTCGCGAAGACAACCCGTTGTTTCCTGCTATAGAGGTAGGGAGAAAACCAGTCCAGTAGAGAGCTAATTATGTCAATAGAAGACAATTTATATAATAGATCTTGGTGCTATACTCTGTCGAATGCTTTCGATATATCGCAAAAAACTGCTCGAACCTCTTTACCATCATCCATAGCCTTAGCGATGTCGTCATACAGATAAGTGAGCTGGTTTATGGTAGTCGCCCTTTACAATTCCGGATTGAAATGGTGTGAGAATGTTGTTTGTGATTAGGATGTTGTAAACGTGTTTGTGGACGAGACAACGCTCCATGAGTTTTCCGATGCAACTCAGTAGGGAAATCGGTCGATAGTTTGACGGTTGGGAAGGATCTGCTTTCTTAAATATTGGCGTGACATTATCAAGTTTCCAAGATGAATGGAAGTTAGATTTTGATAAAAGCATGTTGAACAAATGATGTGTTTGAGAAACACCATGCCCCTTTTGAGCGATTTTGACCCATATATTTGACCTTTGACCTTGCAGGTCCATGAGATACACATGCATGCCAAATATCGAGTTGCTGTCTTCAATATTGCAAAAGTTATGACCAAGGTTAAAGTTTTGGGACACAATGACAGAATGACAGACAGATAGACAGGCCAAAAACAATATACCCCCTCTTGTTTGAAGAAGGGGGCCTACAAAGACACATAGTTGGTTGGCCAGTTCGTTACATCCCTCTTTAAATAGTGGTGGGCTGATTAAATCCGGGCAACTGGCTTTCGAGGGGTCGAGGACAGATATAGTATCTTTAAAATCTTGTTCGGAAAGTATTATTGAGGAGAGAACGGCACCATTGGAATTAAGAAGAGAAGGGGGAGAATGGTTGACACTTTCTAAGGTTGATTATTCGCAGACGTAGGCGTTCAGTACAGCTGCCTTATACTCATCAGTTACTGCTTCTTTTCCTTGGTCAGTTAGTGTTGGTATAGGATTTGAGGTTTTTCTTGAGGTAAGGCTTTTCGCCAGTTCGAACCATTTCTTGGCAGTGATGTTATCTGAGTTGATTTGTTTATTTGTCATTTTGGGATGATCTGCTTTTGCTTTGCGGATTAAAGAAGTTTGGTTCCGTGCATTTCAAAAGTTGGCCCATGCTGTATGATCATTTGAGGTTTTTGCGATTCTGTGTAGTCTTGTGCGCTTCCGAATCATATAGCGTATTAAATTGTTCATCCAAGGTACATCGTTGGGTCTTATAATAACATCTTTGTTTGGGATGTTTGAAGATGCAGCAGCTGAAATGACGTTGGACAAGGCATCGGCAGCGTCATACAAATTTTCGTTATTAAGATGTTAGGTCCAATCATTAGAATTAAGAAGTTGCCTGTACTTGTTGTAGTCGCCATCTTTATAGAGCCATATATGACGCACATAACAAGACTGTGCTGGTTTGGAGAGTTTCAAGACAGAGACAATATGGCAATGGAAACGTGTGAGATCTGGTATGAAGGGATCTGCAACAAAGCTGGAAAGGACGTCCCGTGAGTGTTTGACAAACATCAGATCTATGAGAGATTGTGAGTGTTCAGTTATGTGCGTTGGGGAAATTATTAGTTGTGTTGCGTTGTAGGACTTTATCAATCTGCAAGTTTTATTGGACTGTGAGGCTTCGATATTCATGTTAAAGTCGCCTGTTACAAGTATATTGTCGTAGTGTCCACTGAAGGCCTGGTCAAGACCATGCCCCATATTCAACCACTGAGTGTTATTTGAATCGGGTGGACGATGTATTCAACCAATTAGAAGTTTGCGTTGGTTTATAGACATTTCGACCCAAAGGGCTTCTACACTTTCCACTAAGAGATCTGGCCTTTCAACCGCCTTTATGGCGTTCCAAACATATATGGCAACTCCTCCATCAGCTCTGTCTCGTCTGTCACGGCGAAACGGAAGATTAAAGTTCGGTATTACCAAATCGTCGTTAGACACGGTTGCGAAGCCAGGTTTCAGAGAAAACTAGTATATCATTAGGTTGAGCCTCGAGTTCAAAAATATCCATTTTTGGCCGTATGCTTTAAATATTGAGGTGCATTATAGCAAGACCATTAGAGGTAAGTTCCGCAATGGAAATGTGGATTCAGACATGTTTGGCTTTATGGAAGGACCAGGGTTTATTTCAACATCACCAAATCTACAAATGCGCAGAAGGTGTAGATGGAGAGCAGTTGATAAGGAAGAAATGAATATATTGTGTATACGCATCCAGGCTGATGGCGTCGCAGTCATTAGTCTTACAGGGGAGTACATACTATGGAGGTAACAAGTCATGCATATTGATGTTTGACGCCATAAAATTACGACTCTGACACATAGAGAGAATGATACGGATCAGAAACCGCCTGAGACCCACTGACAAGTGTGTGACATAGTTATACAATTACAGATAAAGATAATTTTCGATCGACTCGATAAAACAAAATGGCGGTCAATTTTTGTTTAACCTATTCATAGCAACGAAACGCGCACCTGCTAAATGTGTTTCGGCCATGCGCACTAGTGGTAAACAAATGCGTACCGGTAAAGTTCAATCTTCCCCACCGTTTACTTGTTTGTGACGCATTTTTGATCGGAAAAAAATGGTGACCGTGTCAACACATTT
>VMBQ01004712.1:14090-37485 GCA_007657795.1 Dreissena rostriformis
AATCATCGCGCAAATACAGGAAGAAGCAGCAATAATGGTTGTAAAAATTCCATATTACATTGCTTGGTTGTTTATGTGACTGCTAAAAAAAATAATAATAATTAAATCAAACAAGCAAAGCCTATCAGAGAGAAAATAAAAATAAAATGGAACTTTATAAACCCAATGACCTATGCATGTAGATTACAACTGGGAAAGTCGGTCGAATGACGTCACAAAAATTCATAATGACGTGAACAGTGTAGTTTTCATGCAGATATGTGCCTACGACACAAAGACACAATTTAATTCAACAGTGAAAAATACCTATTATATAACTAATGATTCCAAATATTAAGAGACGAAAGATAAAGTGCATACGACACAAAGACACAATTTAATTAAAAATTAAAAAGTGAAAAATGCCCATTATATCACTAATGATTCCAAATTTTAAGAGACGAAAGATAAAGTGCATACGACACAAAGACACAATTTAATTAAAAAGTGAAAAATGCCCATTATATCACTAATGATTCCAAATTTTAAGAGACAAAAGATAAAGTGGATCGAAAACCATCACGCACGTGTTTTTAAGTACATAAGCATCATATCCTTTTGATAAAAACGAGTTAATTAAATGGAAAAGTTTAATATGAACATTTTCTTTAACATATTTAAATTTGCGGACACGTTTTTTTTTTTGGAAATAATATAAGTATCTAAAAAGGCAGCCATTTTGTCACGGCAAATACACATAAATGTATCGTATAATATGCACAGCTTTTAATACGTCATGCCAATTAAGACAGTACAGTTACGTTTTTAGACATAAATGGCGTGTTTGATGTAAGACTAACTTTGTATAATGGGATACACTTTTTTGCGTTAATATAATATACAACAAAAGATAAAGAGATAATAAAGATAATACACAATAAAGCATCCGGGACTACTTACATTGAGCGCTCAGAGATGTTTTAAGACATAAACTGCGCATGTAAGTTAAATCACTACAAAACATTTACAATTATTCATTTGTTTCATGCAGCTCGAAGTTTTGTTACAACTTAGCAAATATTTTAAATCGGTTTGTTGAGTTGATTTAAAATGACCCTTAAACGCAATTCAAACTTTTTTTTTTACATAAAGAAGTTCTCGTGGAGGAATGTTTTCCTTCGTATACGTTTACCCTAACACTTTTGCCACACCCATCATAAACATTTCTGAGTCATTTTGAAAATGCGATACTCACACATGTTATGGTTGACTTCATGGAGGAAAATACAGTTTTCACTGCTATGAAAAAACGACGCGTTATATTGATTGATTGAGTGTATAACTATAAGCTTATTGGTTTGTTTCATTCAGGATGTAACAAGGAAACTATTTCTGTAACAAAATATCATGCGACTATATTCTCATAGATTAGTATCTTTACATAGATAGAAAGAAGTTTAGCAATATTATTCTTGTGTGCTTTAAATCGCTAAAATTGAATAGGACACGCATGTATTATACTTTTTTAAACAGTAATAGTTGGGTCTTTCAAGCAGTAATTAATTTCATTATGTCTAAACAAAATAGGCTCACTTTATTTATAGTTGGATTTTTATTCAAAATGAGCGGAGCTGCAGGTAACTTTCGAACTTCATCATTATCATTCTCCTCCGCCTTTCCCACATCATCATCTTAATCATCATCATCATGAGCAACATCATCCATCCTTTTCTTATTCTCATTCTTCTTCTTCAGGATGAACACAACCACACCAATTTCACCATCATCATCAGAAGCAGCATAACCATCATCACCATTATTATCGTGACCAATATGATCATCGTCGTCCTCTTCATTATTATTCATTATCCTCTTCATTATCCTCTTCATAATAATCATTATAGTCATAATCATCAACATCAACATCATCAACATTGTAAGTTCTTCTTATTATTATTATAGTAGTACTTAACTGGTAAATTTTAGTGATCGTTGATGATATTTATTGTTCTTAATAACATTATTATCAGTATATCATTGTTATTATTATTACTAAACTTATTATAAAAAAAAATAAAAATACTATTGATGTTATAGTGAAAGTCGATGTAGTTAAAGTAGAAGTAGTTGTTTTTCATTGTTTGCTGTTGTAGAAGTACCATCAACCGTAATAGTAGTAGTAGTAGTTGTTGTAGTAGTAGTAGTAGTAGTATCATCGTCATCATCGTCGTCGTCGTCGTCGTTGTCGTCGTCGTCGTCCTCCTCCTCCTCCTCCTCAGCATCATCATCATCATCATCATCATCATCATCATCATCATCATCATCATCATCATCATCATCATCATCATTATTATTATTATTATTCATTCAATACAACAAACACACCGTTCGTTAAAAGTGCACTGTAATGTTTCATTTTGCCCACGTTTGTCGATTATTGAAATGTTATTAGCTTGATCATTTGTAATACATGGTAACTGTTACTACCATCTCGAAGAAACATCTGTGTTGGTGCGGATCTAATGATATTCAAGACTTTCCATAAATTGAATGAGAAATTAGGCTTCAGCGTCTTATTAATCATATTCTTGGATGTTCGCTTTTATATTTTTTTATTTCAATATACATCACACTTGTGTATTAGTTGCCCCTTTTTTCAAGAGAGGACAACTAATTTAAAAGCATGCGCACCTATCTACTAATAAATCGACGAATGTCATATCCCTGGGTAAGTATTGAAACTCAAACTATTTGAATTTCATTTTCTAGAGTTTAAAGTGAAGTGTCAATTTGAGGAAAGGATCTCATGAATGATTTGTGTTTGAAATGAATACACGAGACTATGCGTATATTATTACATGTATGACAGATACCGTACAATAAACTCTGGTCCAAAGGCATAGACATGGTATATAGAGAATATCAGGTTACTGCCTGATTTTTTTGTAATATATCAGGCAAGGCTTAGAATAATATTACGGCGAGGCTTGCCGAGCTGTTATTTTATTCGTGCCGAGCCTGATATATTACAAAAAGATCAGGCAGTAACCTGTTTTTCTGTTTATCATACCTCTCTCTAAGTCCCCGTTTTAAAAGAAATAATTAAAACACAATCGCTACGACGCTGCATTTTTAGCGGGAATGAATATGATCATTGACGTTTGACTTGTTACTAATGACGTCATGAGCACTTTCGCTTAATGTTTGTAAAATATGTTTTTCGCTGTTTTGTTTGCTTTTTGTGTCTAAAATATAATACATCCTGGTATCAAAGTGTTTGTTTTGTTGAATCCGATTTTATTTTACTAAACATGATGGCTTTATAGTTCATTCAGAGTAAAATGACTTACATCCAAACATCTACTGTTTTAACAACTTCCCGTCGAACATGACGTCATCAGCATTTACACATTCATTTTAAATATTTGGAAAATACGTATTTTGCTGTTTGTGTTGCTTTCTGTTGATAAAATGTACTACATCTTGGTATCAAATCGTTTGTTTTGATGAATCTGATTATTTTTTATAATAAAATATAACTTCTTTGTTAAGTCTTAGTAATATGACACAACGACTGATATAAGAACTTCCTGTTGAACATGATATAAAAAAATATATCATGCAACGTTATATCAGTCAGATATCAATGCTGTGGTATGATAAATTATGATACGTCCTGTACGCGCATTATATTTGTATTTATGTAGATCATAATTGTTCTTGAACTGAGCATTATATCCAAATTACAAAGAGACTCCCTTCGTATACATATTTTTAATGTATTCTAACGAACTATATTGTGTAAGTGGTGATGGCATTTCTAAAGTCGATAAGCCGATTTTGGTGAAGCTTCATATACCTATTACTTTCATGATGAAGTTGATAAACTAAGGTATCCGAAATTCAGATCAACCCACTAAAACATCACTCTGATGATTCACACGTTGTTTTGAATAGATTGCATAAAGTTTAACTAATATAGTATCCAGAAATTCAGATCATCTAAACATGATAACATCACTCTGTGCAACGTGTACGAACCACATTAAAACACTATTCTTAACTTAAACTTACTTATACAACTAATGGCATACAATATTACACTGGTATCCACCAATACACTGTACGTGATAAACATATTTTAAATTAACTTATAGTAACCTGTGTATACTCAGAGGTGTTCGTTTTTTTTTCAGACCATATCCTTAATTCACACATCACAGTGACGTCAGACGGGGTTCCATGGGCAGACTGGACTGCAGATAGAGTCACAGATGATATTGTAAATAACCGAAGCAGTGTTGAGTCTTGCAAATGTTGCGCAGCTCTACAAAGACCATCATGGGTGCAACTAATACTGGACAAGATTTATCTCGTGGAAAAGATTCTTATTCTAGGGCGTACAGATACAAGTGAGTAGAGATTCTTAATCATTACAAACATATGTGGGTTAAGTTATTTTACTATTACACATGAAAATGATATGTCTGAAACTAGCACACCCGTTCGCCATTTATAAATCCGCTTAATATATATTTGTATTTCCTGTAAGGCCTGGTAAGCATACATATTTACATTAACTTTTTACATTGATTAATACAGGTATAAGTACATGTGCATGCATACACGTTGTACTTGTCATTAAGAGACTCAATACTTCGGCAGCGTGTCCGTCGCTTGATTCCATTAAACAACATTTCATGTCTTCGCATAATAGAACTGAAAAGATGTGGAACATGTGAAACCTAAAAAGGTTTCGATGTTTATAGAAGCGTTGATATATAAAAAGTGATTTAAAAATAAAACATAATATATTTGAACAAATATGTGTCTCTGAACGAATATTATTCAACAATGCGTTATAATAGTATTTAAAGCCGAGTTAGCTTTTTACAAGTACACCTTTCAATACGCCATTGCCTTAAACATAATTATTTCCTTTTGGAAATAATGAATACAGTATAAGTATAAAGGTGATATCAAAATGTAGAGTCTATAACTTTATGCTTTTAAATTCGCAGGTATTTAATAACATTACTTTGAGAAATATCAGGCCGAGTTAGACTATTGAAAAGTATATATCTGCCTTTGCCTAAAGCTTAATTGTATCTTTATAAATACTTCTGGTTTATCGTTTTAAAGATAATATAAAACTGTACAAGACTGAGAAAACGTTTTGATTTTAACGTGAACAGTCTAGGAGACATTCACAATCGAATGTTTTTAACATTTCAGGCGGATGCAGTTTTTCTTATTGAAAAGAACATATCCGCCTTTGCTTAAAATTTTATTGTTTCTGTATAAATACTTCTGATTTACGTATCATTTTAAATGTAATATAAAAATGTACAAAACTAAGACAACGTTTGGATTCTAACGTGAGTATTCTTGGAGATATTCATAAGCGCATCTTTGTAACATTTCAGGCCGATGCAGAATTTTTTATTGCAAAGTACATATCCAACTTTGCCCTCAACTTTACTATTTATAAATAAACATTTCATGTTTGAATACCAGTTTAGATGTAATATAAAAAATAGCCGAAAATAAATTAAGCGATTTTTACTGAAGTAGTTAAGAAGATATTCAGTAGAGAAACTTTGAAAGATTTCAGGCCATGGCACACTCTTGTATTGAAAAGTGCTTTTGCCTTGAACTGTATTTGTATTTTTGTTTCTTAATCAAGTATCATTTTAAAATTTAAATAAAAACTTAAAGCTAGAATTAAATTGAATTCAATTTATATTAAACTGTTCCGGCGATGTTCTCTATATTTCATAAACTGATCTATTTCTTTATTAAATTTTCCAAATAAAGTGTAAATTTTAGATTAAACTGGAAAACAGAAAACAAACAAATTGATTTTGCCTTCACTTATTACGGATAAATAATATTAGCAAAACAATAAACATTTTGAATACACATCTTCGATAGAGGCGCAAACGCATTTTCTTTAAGGGGGACCATGTCCCCATTGTGGATGAAGAGAGTGTACTGGTATGCTTGTGACACCACATGCCTTCACATGTGTAGATAAGATTATCACGATAAGATTACGCGCGTAACTGTCTCACTTGACTGAAATCTCGGTTGCCGCGAGAATCGAGGATGACACGAATATTTGTTTATTTATAGATCTTTGAGTGTATTAAGCATTTCATTTAGTCATTTATGTAAATGCACTACGCCTTCTGCATCTGTCGGACTTGATACCTTTTGCTAGGTTTGTTTCTGGAAACTGCTTTAGCACCTCAACACTGCTAGATGCCAACTTGTGCAACCGTATGTGATTTTCAGCTAACACATTTTGATTTATTTAACCACACTAACAACTCTTTCCACAGACCGTTGTGACGTTAAACTATCATCAACCTAGAAATTGTTGTTAACAAAATCACGAACAGCAAGATCGGATTTATCTACGAGCTTTCGTTAGCCGTATGTACCTACCGCTGGGCTAGGACTATTTCAAAGACATTAACTAACATATGATACTCTATCAGATAAAGATTTGGGTCATTGTCCCTGTTCTTGACTACGTCCGCTTCTCAAAATGTGTGTGTATATACGGGATGTGGTTGGGCTATAGTGATGGCGCAATGGAGTAAATGTTCGTGCGTAATATTATCTGGCCAACTAGCCTGTCCTCCTTTAAGTTTGGATGCCTGCCTTTTCTATAGTTAATTAACGTCCGGATCAAGGGTGATTTTCTGAAACCATTTTAAACTTGGACCGCTACAGCTTTTTTTAAATGGAGAAGCATCCATCGGATTGTAGAGTTCTGCAAAATACCATTCCCATTTTGTTCACAATATCATCCCAAGATGCAGATCCATTGAACACAAGTCCGTCACATTGCCGTTCCGTTCCGTTGTTTTCTTGCATTAATCATTTTCCAGAAGAACAGGATGTCCGATATCGTTATCGAAGTTTCCGAACACATTCGAAAAATGTCGCAAACATGATCAAACACTTCGCCAACCTCCATTTTTGGTATAGCATCATCCATGACGGCTTATGTTACTGGCCATTGTAACCAACTATTTCCAGCTAAAATAAGTCCTGTTCCGTGTTTAATGGATAGTTTTTAACAACGATAATTTATTTAAGTTGTCTAACATGAACTTATATATGTTTTTTAATGAACAAAGATTATTCAAACAACTTCTTATTGTCAAATAAAGTCAATATATCCTTCATATGTATACATGCATTTGTTTCATGCAGATTCGCAACAGTTTTACAACATAACATTGTCAATGGGAAGACAGGATCAATTACTTCAGGACGAAGCGTTCACTTCGAAAAACAGGACTTTTGCGATGACAATACTGACTCCTCCACGCGAAGTATATGCTGTACGAGTTTCGGGTGGCATGACAACTAATATGTGGATGACTATTTGCGAGATTATTATATACCGACAAGCAGGTAACGTGCTTTGTAGCTGACTATTTCGAATTATTTAAAAACTTGAACATGTTATTGTGTTTTCTTTCAATAAACAGCATGTTAAATGGATAAGTGTACAGAGCTATCTAATAACAAAATCTGGTTTTATAATAATTTGAATTTACATGGCAAAAGTAGGTTAAAGTAAGATAGCCTTCACATTTTCTTTTCATATTTTCGCAAAAAAAAAAATGCGATTATTTTTAAACTCGTTGAAAACTGCGGGTATCATTGGTATTTTTTGCTTATTATGGCTTTTTATATCTTTTTGAATGTCAACTTGGCTTTTGTTTTTCGGATACTATGCGTATATGAATGCGATCGAAATGATATGGCTTGAATTCGCATTACAGATGAATTGTCTGCTAAACACACATACATCAGGAGATGTTATTTATGAAAACGTATACATATCTTATAAGGCTAATTATACAAAAAAAAGTGTGACATAGTTATTCATTCCGTTTTGTGTTCCTAAGTTCTATAGCATTATTACCTTCACGGTTGCTGAAAGATTTATTCGTATCGTTTTTTTTTTAAACTATTGAGGGAATATTATTTTCCTTTTGTGGAAAACGAGACGCTTCCGTCTACCCGTCCAAGAAGTTGCGTCACAAGAAAATTTAAAAAGTGGTGCTGCTAGTTAGATGAAACTTTAAAAACATATCAACTAGCATAAAAACTTGGGCGTCTTCATATTTTGGGTTGGTGTTTTCGATATAACCTCACATAACTGGAGTTATTGCCTCGTTATTATGCAAACAATTCCACGTTTGAAATTGTGGAGTGCATAATTCACAAACACATAATCTAGCTTTTGAATTTGAGCATCACCATATTTTGGTTCTCAGATTTTATAAACAATCGAATTTGGAATAATTGTATGTGATTTTATTTTCTTTCTATAGAGCATACGCAAACATATTCATACCAAAGGACTGAAATGTACAAACATAATAATCAGCATGTGCACATATATACTTTGATCCTCACCGAAGGTATGGTATGCCCCTCTGTATCGCGCATAACTCTTACAGTATTGCCGCAGGAGTCCTGAAATTGTACAATCACATTTACCTGTGTATAAATAACCTCCTTATCTTGTTTTATTGTTTTGCTACATATTTAACCCTTGATTTTGACCTAATCAATAGCTAATAGAATGTTGAAACAATTTCAACCAGTAGACCCGAATGAATAAATTCTAACATTGTATTTGCTAAGCTGAGAGACATCCCACCAAATATTGGCTACCTATATCCTGTTTGGAAGAATGGCGAACAATTTGTTAGTCAGACCTACATCTAAATTTTGTTAACGTTTGTTTACTGTTATTACTTTCAAAGGCACACAATTTATTCAATATAGTTATAAACAAATATTGAACATAAATATATGTCTCCCATTGCTAATTAACCTCGTTATTACGGCGTGGCCGATGTTTTGAATGCTTACAATCTCGTATTGAAAAGGCAATGCTAATTTACTCAAACACCCTGACAGAATATTTGAGGTGAGGTATATGTATAAGTTTTAAATATAGCCGTGGACAAGAACGGTTGGTAAATCTGCTTGTTTATACAATTTACACATATTCTTTTTGTGATGAATTGTTGAACTCATTTTATTATTATAACAATTTTTTCTTATGACTTTTTTATTAATGTGTTCAAGATCGCGTTCACATATAGCATGAAATACAATGCTCCTAACGGGAAGCGTCACTCTATGGCAAAATATATGAGGACAAGCTGTTTCATTGAACATTACTGTTTTAGATAATACAGAACACAACAGTTTTAGTTAATACAATATTTTGTTATTTAGTTGATTTTGTTTTGCCTGCCGTGGACAGCTATATAACTCAAGTTATCGTGGATTATTGCGGACATGAAGAACAGATATTTTAATTATTCTTATTTATACACGTATATTTAGTATCTCATATTAAACATGTAACGATATATACTCTTATTTCATTAGCGTTTTAGTAATGAGGGTTATTATACTGTTTAATACTTATGTTTGAACTTCATCAAACAGCTTTGTGCGCATTATATATATTATATTTTATTATATAAGATATTTCATGTTTCAACATATGAGGAGTATCATACAAAAGCGGAATATGTGAGGGCATTCGTGTCTTTCTAACTTTTACTGTTTTGCTGTATTCTGTATGCCTCAAACAAGACATCAAATTATGTTCTATTTAACTATTAAACATAACAACAGCGTTATTCGAACAAGGATTGTTCGTTTAACATCCGATGTACTTCCCGTAAATAAACTTCTCAGCCACTCAGTATCACATTTGATGCAGACGTCCTTGGGTCTTCTATGATATATTTCATAAAACAAAATAGGTTGTTCAATATAGTTGACAATAGAAGAAGACTACCGCTTGAATAACACATTTATGGCAAGCGGTTCGACGCATAATCCCAAGAAATTAGGTTTCTCATGAGAACCTAGGTTCTCAGAATGAAAACCTAGGTTCTCATGAGAACTATGGTTCCCAAATGAAATCTTGGGGTCTCATGAAAACCTAGGTTATCAGAGAGAACGACGCGAAAAGCTGTCGAGAAACTAGGTTCTTGTGAACACCTTGGATATCAAACGAGAACTTAAGTTCTCAGAATGAAAACCTAAGTTCTCATGAAAACCTAGTTTCTCATGAGAACCTAAGTTCTATGTGTCTATGAGAACCTAGGTTCTCATGAAAAACCTAGTTTCTCATGAGAACCTAGGTTCTCATGAAAACCTAGGTTCTCATGAGAACCTAGGTTCTCATGAGAAACCTGGTTTCTTGGGATTTCATAAACCTAGTTTCTCAAGAGAACCTAGGTTCTCATGAAAACCTAGGTTCTCATGAGAACCTAGGTTCTCATGAGAAACCTGGTTTCTTGGGATTTCATAAACCTAGTTTCTCAAGAGAACATAGGTTCTCATGAAAACCTAGGTTCTCATGAGAACCTAGGTTCTCATGAGAACCTTTGGTTCCCCAATGAAAACAACGGATTTAGTATTAAAGACGCATAATTCTGAAAACCTAGGTTCTCATGAAAACCTATGGTTCCCAAATGAAAACCACGGATATGGCAAGCAGTTCGACGCATAATCCCAAGAAACTAGGTTTTTCATGAGAACCTAGGTTCTCATTCTGAGAACCTAGGTTCTCATGAGAACCTAGGTTTTCAAATGAGAACCTAAGTTCTCATGAGAAACAAGGTTTCTAATTGAGAACCTTGGTTCTCATGAAAACCTAGGTTCTCATTTGAAAACTTGGGTTCTTGAAGCCATGTGCAATCTTCAAGCGATAACCTAGGTTCTCATTCATTGCGTACCTGGATGAATGGAAAGTAACTGTAGCGTTGATAAGATGCACAATTTATTTATTGTGTATTAATGCAAAACCTGTATAAGCCTATATAACGCGACATACAAGTATACTTTACATCGGTTGATAATTAGGACCATTTGTTTTCGTATGCATGTATTGTGTTCTTCTAAATTTACGTCCTCTACTACAACGCACAATCAAACCATTTTATCTGCTCCACCTTAACAGCATGCGATGGAGATGTGTTTGGTTTAAACTGCTCCACCCCATGCCATTGGCTACGAGGAATGCTGTGACCATGTCTCTGGCAACTGTTCCGATTGTCTTTGTGCGCCTGGGTGGACTGAAAGTAACTGCAACGTTGGTAAGATTTGAACTTGTTCATCGCTGACAGTAAAACATTATCTTTTATCATTGTTGTTGACTTAACAGTAGTGTGTATGCATAAAAATCCTATATAATAACACACTTCTGACTGAAAGAATGAGGGAAATTATTATATAATAACTTAGTTTACAATTACTCTATAGCTACTCCTATTATTTCATCGACTACAACTTGGAACAATACCAATTCGTTTGCTTCACGTTTACCGCATGCTATCAAGGGTAATTTGGTTTGAACTGCTCCTCAATCGCCATTGCGTACACGGAGCGAACTGTAACCATGTTTCCGGTAACTGTTCCGATGAGTTATGCGAGTCGGTGTGGGCTAATAGTAGTTGTAGCATTGGTAAGATTATGCAGATTTATGCCAGCGCGATGTTTACCTCGTTCATATGGTGTTCGTACAAATCTGTTTGAATGTTTATGCTATGTAAAGGTAATGTCAAACGTCACTTGAATGAAAATTTTGAGACTACAAGCATAGTACACATAAATTTTCTTACGTGTATCTCTACTTCCGATAGATAACATAGCAATGCTTATACTTGATCAGCTTCCAGAGCATGCGATCTTGGCCACCTTCGCATCGTGAAATTCTCAGAATGTCACTGCTATATTGGCATGTTTCCACCAAATGTAATGTGCCCTTTTATGACACGTATTAATTGTAGCTATGATAGAGTGAGATAAATAAATTTGAGTAACGCAATCAATATATTTGTTTATTATTTTAAATATTTATTTTGACATTGAAACTTACCTGATTGTCAGTTCGATAAAATAAAGTTAAACCTGGAATTCCAATAAGTACAATGTAGCATGAATATGATATTGCATGCTGTTGAAATGTATTGTATACACATTTCGCATAAATAAATGAGCTTGTAAACAAGAAGCAGTTCTTTGTTTCTGTGGGTTTGTGTTAGCTCAGTATTATACCCCCGCACTGCAGAGATAAAATTCATACTTCATTTAAACATAAATATCATTAAGGGGAAGGGCAATGTGTAAGTACTAAAGCTATAGCTTCCACATTTTAGAGTTATTTTATTTTGTTAATTTTAATATTTGACACTTCGAAAGCCGTAAGAGGTATTACCTTTAAACTTTATAACCAAATAGATCTCATAAAAGAAAGAGCAGTAAACAGTAGTCATATTTTTACTATTTTAGAGCCATTTCGCTTTGTTAATGTTTTTATTTCCAGCCTTAAGGGTGTTCGACCGCTTTTATGCCGGGATAAAACTTCATAACTGGATGGATCTCATTGTGGGAAGTAAAATGCTTAAAAGCTTTAGCCCGTGTTCCCATCGTGTTAGAGTTATTGCTCTCTGTTTCGTTTGTAGTGAAAATGTGTCCGGTCATATCTTGAAAACTATTATGGTTTCTTTTATATCTATAAGAATATAAAACCGAACTAGCAATGCTTTCGGACAAAGCCACATACTTAACGTATTTCAGGCACACAAATGACAGTACTAGTTGTAAAAAGCTCATACGTGCTGTGCTCATCTGTTCTCTGAAAACAAAATGAGCATAAATAATTTATTTAGTTTGCCAAGTAGAAATGTATTATGATACTTCTTGTAAGAGTCTTGATCCCAGCTGATGAGTCAGTGGTTTGTGCAGTCGTATCTGTTTTCTACACATCATATTTCCGGGCAACCCGTGACTTCCAGGAAAGACTGGATGACAACTGAGAATAGAACAGTGACACTGGAGAGACAGATGGCACCAGGAACAGACTGGACCCGGGGCATGACGGGGAAGCATCCAATATTGCAGTCTTCGTGAGAAGACACCCAATATCAAGCTACAGACTTCGATACAGAAGAATACCCCAGAGTCTCCCGAAAGGGGGAGGATGAGAGACTCGATCAGACGGATTAAACGACAACGACACGGCTAGTCCAATCGACATTGACCGGAACAAAGGCAGAAATGTAGATGTGGAAAGGTGTGCAAGAACCTTAGATGCTTGCGTATTCATCAAGGGAGAACGGCATGCGGGAGCACGGCAAGGCAGCGGCAACGCTCAGATTTTACATCTGGTGAGACGATGGAGAATCCTAGTCAGGACTCAAACCACAGTACTGGGGACCTCTACGCAGCTGAGAAGCTACGCACCAACTCAGCAAATCCTGATATTGTCTCGCAAGTTAGCGATATCTTCGAAGAAGATGACCCTCTTCTAGAGCTTTTAGGAACTCCTAAAGACCTGAGGCCAAACACAGATGCACAACACCCTCATCACAGCTTCCAATACTAATGCCACAGGTCAGAAGGTGAGAATTGCATGGCCCAAGACAAGTGACAGTAACCTGTGGAAACAGTTCGATGAAGACCTCAACACCATCCTGGCAACAACACTCCATTGGCCAGTAGAGAAGAAACTGAAGTTTCTGACCAACCTTGTCTACTCTATCGGCAAAGAGCGATTTGGTGAGGTGAAACGAAAACCCACCAGAACCCCTGCATAGCCAAATAGAAGACAACGACAAATCACAGAGATTAGGGAAGAGCTGAAGTCACGGAGGAAATCCTACCAAAAAGCAAATGCAGAGGAAAGACCCGGACTTCAGCAGCTTAGAGATGAGCTCAGACAAAAAATGACCAATCTGCGTAGGGCAGAACAACTCCGAGACAAGCGGAAGAAGCGAGACAAGAGGCGAGATGAGTTCATAGCCATTTTCATACAAGTTTTCCAAAAGTCTCTTAGACAAAGAGAAATCTGGGAAGCTTGAAAGCAGTATGGAGGAGATACAACAGCATCTTAAGGACACACACTCCCATCCAGCGAGAGATAATCCATTAGGAAGCTGTCCAAGAATTTAGCCAGTATCAGAGCCCACAACTGCACTAAACATTAAAGAACCCACAATGAAGGAAGTATCTGATGTAGTGAAGAAAGCAAGAAGTGGCTCCGCACCAGGACCAAACGGTATTCCCTATAAGGTATACAAGATGTGCCCGATGCTACTACAAAGATTATGGACCCTACTTAAGGTAATATGGAGGAAAGGAAAAGTCCCAGATTGTTGGAAACAATCAGAGGGAATATTAACGCCAAAGTAAAAGGGCTCCAAACATGTGACCGAATTCCGAACCATTTCACTGCTGAATGAATGTGGAAGGGAAAATATTCTTCGCTGTCCTGGCAAGACGAATGACCACGTTCCTGACAACCAATCAGTGAATTGAAACATCAGTACAGAGAGGGGGGTTCCGGGCTTCTCTGGCTGCATGGAACACACCTGTGCCATCAGTCAGATCATCCGTGAAGCAAAGGTAAACGACAATGACCTCACAGTCGTCTGGTTAGACCTTGCCAACGCTTATGGCTCCATACCACACAAGCTAATTGAAGAAGCGATGAAGCACTATCATATCCCAGAGCACAAACAGGGGATCATAAATGGCTACTTTGATGGCATACAGCTTCGATTCTCAATTGGCGACCAGACAACGCCATGGCAGAGGTTAGAGAAGGGGATAGTAACTGGCTGCACCATCTCAGTTGTACTATTCGTGATGGGCATGAACCTAATCATCAATGCCGCGCAGAGGGAAACCAGCGGACCAAAAACAGCGTCAGGTATACACCTCCCATCCAGCAGGAGGTTCATAGATGACCTGACCATTACTACCACCACACATGCACAGGTCCGCTGGGTACTAACAGCCTTAGAGGACACGGTTACATGGGCACGCGTGAAGTTCAAACCCAAGAAGTCAAGGAGCCTGATCATCAAGAAGGGAACGGTCACCGAAAGATTCACTCTACAGGTACAAGGGCAAGAAATACCATCCATTATGGACAGTCCAGTCAAGTGCCTCGGAAAGTGGTATGATGCCAGCCTAAAGGACACTTACAACATCAGAAGAGTAAAAAACCAGCTCCAAGATGGCCTGAAGCTTATAGACCAGACAGGACTTCCAGGCAAGTTTAAGGCGTGGCTGTACGAACATGGGCTACTAACTAGGCTAATGTGGCCCCTTATGATGTACGAGATAGCTACAACCACTGTAGAAGGATTCGAAAGAGTAATAAACCGGCATCTCCGGCGATGGCTTGGTGTCCCTCCTAGTTTCACCAGCATTGGACTGTTTGGCAGAACCAACCAACTTCAACTTCCAATGACCTCACTAGTTGAAGAGTTCAAGGTCGCCAAAAGAAGACTGGTAGTAACCCTCAAACAGTCATCAGATGACATGATGTGGAAGGCAGGCATCGAGACACACACAGGGCGAAAGTGGTCAGCAAGCTAGGCAGTCACCCAGGCAGAAAGCAGGCTACGACACAAAGACATCGTAGGAACCACAGCTGTAGGAAGACAAGGCATTGGCAGTACAAAACCACAACGCTGGAGCACAGTCACTAAGAAAGAAAGAAGCCAAATGGTCCAACAGGAGACTAGGCTTTCAGAAAAGGAAGACAGGCGCGCCAGAGCAGTCGGGATGGGAGGACAGTGTGCATGGACACAATGGCAGACCACAGAAAGACACCTAACATGGGCAGACATTTGGCAAAACGAACCACTACGACTCAAATTTCTGAGATCCGTATATTATCTGCTGCCATCTCCAGTCAATCTACACAGATGGGGGTTAGTGGAAGACCCACAGTGCCAGCTGTGCGACAAACCAGGAGCCATGCAGCACACCCTCTCATCTTGCCAGACTTCGCTAAGACAAGGCCGCTACAGCTGGAGGCACGACACGGTCCTCAAGGAGCTTGCAAACATACTAGAGCGAGAGAGAAGGAAGACAAGACCAACCAACAAGAAAGTATTGCCAACAATCGAATTCGTCAAGGAAGGACAAACTGCCAAGAATGCAAGAACCGCAGCAACAGCTATCCTTGATGCATCAGAGCGTTGGGAGATGAAGGTCGACCTAGGAAAACAGCTGGTATTTCCAGACATAGTTCATACCACACAGAGACCAGACATAGTTATATGGTCTCCAAAGGACAAGAAACTGGTGATGATATAACTCACTGTACCCTGGGAGACTAGGTGTGATGAGGCCTATGAGCGGAAAATGGGAAAGTACACTGAGCTACAATAACAGTGTAGAAGGCGTGGTTTGAGTGCCTGGCTGTTCCCCGTGGAAATAGGGTGCAGAGGATTCCCAGCCCAATCTGTATGGAGAATGCTCAGCAACCTTGGGATCAAGGGAGTTGACAGGAAGAGGGCTGTAGGCATACTTGGACAAGCTGCAGAAAAACCATCCAACTGGCTGTGGATGATGAGAAAGGAGAAAGAGCTGGACGCTAAACCACTGACCCGTAGTGTTTGGCCTACACTGCGGATCCGCTGCCCAGAGAGTGTCCTGGGATTAAAGGATAGAAACACTTGTTGATGGGCAATTCCCAGCTGATGATTCAGTAGTTTGTGCAGTCGTATCTGTATTCTACACATGATAAAGGTGTGAATCCCAAAACGTGCACAGCTCTTGAAGTATTTTGTTTCACTGTATCGGCGTGGTTTTAAAAGATGGGGTTCGACCTAGATTTCTTGCAATAATTATATGCAGTGGGAATTCGACTGCCAATATATTTGCGCAAAATGTCATGTTTAATGGAATGCACACTTAGAACAAAGGTTTAATGTAATTATGAACGATTTGTAATGATTTTCTTTTATAATAAATAACTACTTTGTTTAGCCTACAAACGAGACATTGTCAAAGTGATATCAAGAGTGCAATTCACGGGCTGGGAAGTAGGAAGTAGAAAGTTTTTATCAACACATCACCTCTGCCGATTACTTAATGTTATATGCGTTATTGTCAGAACGATACATTATTGATGGTAGATATTATAACTGCTTTTTTTCAAATAAATAAGAAATAATATTATAGTAAATTGAATCATATTATATTTTCTCATCAGTGTGTACAAATACTAGTGCACTTTGTCATACCTACCAATAAATTGAATATGGATGGCGAGTTTGTTTTTCTAAAAAGAAGTTTCTTTCTATAAATAGCACGCGGCTGTGTTTATACAAACCCTTTTAATAAATGCATGTACAAATTATAGTAAAATTGTGGATGCACTGTACTATTTATAAATACTTATTTATATATTTATCTTTATAATTACTACTTTTGTCAAACACGGTTGTGTAAAAACATTTTAAAAAACAATCGTGTTCTTCGTGACGTTTTATTATGTTGTTTTTTTGTACGTTGGCTGGGTCTCCTGCTATGTCGCCGTGTCGCACTGTCTGAAGTTTTGATCCTTACATTAGATAAATGACCCCGTGCCGCAATACGGTGTCACTCATGATATTGAATTATTTCGTTGTTTATATCTGAATGTCGTCGAAATGAACATCTAGATATGGTATTTAATGCACCTAGCATAAATACACAAGTTTTAATAATAATGATCTGTTCAATATATTGCTTAACACAATTAAATCTTAATACATTTGACTGGTATAGAATAATGTTAATATACGCTTGATAATATTCTCTGACAGCATTAATTAAAATACATGTACTTGTTAAAATTGCCCGACAAGAGGGGTGATATGATCAAAGTATTCATGGTACACCTTTAATAATGACGTAACTGATTATGGGAAAGGTGCCCGAACAAGCGTGTGTTGTGCTCGTGTATTGCCAGTGTGCGAAAATCGGGGATTCGATTTTAATACTCTATATAATAACTATATAATATGGTTTTATTTTTAGGACAAACATGACCTCAACATTTATTTGGAAGCCGATAGTCTTTTTTAAAAGACATTTCTTCTTTGTATGTTGTACATTTTCAACAGTTGGTTGCTAACTCTTGACTAGTGATCAAATTAGTTTTCTCTGATATTATTATCCCGTTATTATACGCCCGTTCCAAAGTAGAAGGGGGTGTACTGGAATCATAATGGACGTCTGACAGACTTTCCCTAGTCGCATGAGTGTCAGCCTAAATCACTATACACATGTCAACGAACAACATTCAAATGTGCATGCATTTTGCATTAAGATAGGCATTTGTTTTTTTGAGATTTGAATTGTCCTCTGTAAAACATTTCAAGACGTATGCCCCTTTTTCACATTTAGAATTTCTGTTCCATAATGATAGACTTTATTGAATACAAAACATATCTGAAACCAAAAGGACGACAATTTATCATTAAATCATGACCCTTAAGTAAAAAAATCACAACATCTACGTTGTCATATATTTTTTATAGACTGCTACTACTACTACTTCTACTACTACTACTACTACTACTACTACTACTAGTAGTAGTACTACTACTACTACTTTTACTACTACTACTACTACTACTACTACTAGTAGTAGTAGTACTACTACTACTATTACTACTACTACTACTACTACTACTACTNGCCAGTCGTTCATACGAGTGGTTATCGTAGCATCGAGAGAGCATATGAGCCGCGCTCTCTGAAAAGGGGGTTTAATGCATGTGCGTATATTGTCGTCCCAGATTAGCATTGGAGTTTTCCATTCTCTTTTTAATTTTGTGCTACGCATCATTATCGTTTTGATGATGTGATTTTAATGAGCACCAACGACATACTTTCAAAATTTAGTATTTGAAGCACATGCTGGAAAAGCAAACAATTTCTTGCAATAGTTCCAAGTAGTTTTATTTTCGATTATTTTTGGGGGCAAAAATCTACCATTCTTCCGTGAATTTTGTTTTTTCCAATACAAAAGGATACACCATGTATCAACTCGACCATGTGCCTTGTCTAGAAAACTAGTCTTTAGGATATATCTTTAATAAAAAAAGAGAAACATTGATTTTGTATTGGGTAACTTTATTTTACGAAATACAGTTTGTAAAATAAAGTTACCCAATACAAAATCAATGTTCCTTATAGCAAAAACCAAAATTTCAAAACGATATGTGTTCTGGTAACATGGATGTTTGTAGATATAAAATGCTTGCTTTTAATTCTTCGTGTCAGAATTAATTCCATTTTAATGTCCCGCGACTATATCTATCCATACGACACTACCATGGTACTATTTTAGTGTTTGTGTGCCGTATGGATAGATATAGTCGCGGGACATTAAAATGGAATTTATTGTGACACGAAAAATAAAAAAAAACAATTTTCTATTGGGTAACTTTATTTTACGAAACACTTTACGAAATTTTCGTTGATATTTGAGTATTAATGTTACTTTAATGAAAATATAATATTTAATAACACACAATCATTAATTAAAATAACAGATACATCTAATTATACTGAATAGTAATTGTCGAAAAAATTTACATTTTCTCAATTTATTAATACCCTTATGCCATATTGTTAATTTGTGGTAAGATGACTTTATTGATAAGCATACAGTGAGTTGTACTATCTAAAAACATCTTCAAACTTTCAATTCTTCGCATCTAGACTACTCCGCGTTTCTTGTTTCACAACAAACTAAGATAGACATATTCGTTTTCATATGATAGAAACACATTTTTATAAATCATTATGTATGCTTTTTCAAAAACATATTTAATCGATTAAGTTATTATTGTGGTATAAGTTATGAATAGGTATAAGTTGTCATTAATTTAAACATAACACACAATTTTTGTCATTAAAATATATTACAATTGTATCACAAGACCCTCTTGTTTTAGGTCAACAAAAACATTCAGCATATTTTAATTTGACAAGTGTCTGTCTATCTTGAAACTTGGCCGGATAGTTACTTATGCATAGAAGGACTTAGACAAAAAAGACAAATGCACTATAATTGTACTGGTTTACAGTCAAGAACTGTATTTTGATTTGAGCAATCTTGAAAGAACGTAGGAAAGAGCAAGCTTTTATAGATCACTGACTCGGGATTTTAGTTGTGGCCTCTCGGAAAAAGGTCAAGGTCATTGTTATTTAGAAAAGAAAAATCGTAAACACCCAATAACTTCAGTTTGGATAGAGGCATTAATCTGAATTGAGTGTGTGTATGCGTGGCAATATGCAGACCTAATTTAGGATTGCATTTGTGGCCAGTTAGGTAAATGGCACTGTTATTAAAAATAGGGGAAAGGTTTCCGGTGGATATCTTGAGTTTGGAAAGAGACATTGTGCTGACATTTTGTGTGTAGGCAGCTTACTGGCATATCTAGCTTGGGATTCCATCTGGGACCAGTTTGATAAAGATCTAGTTGACTGGTTCTACAGGTAGACACATAAACAGCGTCCGCTCTTTAGCTTTTGTGTTGTTTTTTTTTTTGTAGCTTACATGCAACCCAACTTGGATTTGTATTGAAGACCAGTTGTGTAAAGGTCACTTTTACTCAGTCTGGGAGTGCACAAAAATTTCAATTAAATTAACAATTAAAACGGTGAAAACCACGTTTATTGCTCATGAATTAAACGAGGAGAATACTAAACCATCTGCTCATTAGTATGTGCTTGGGAAGTTAAAGTCCATGTATCATCAAAAATTGTTCAGGAGAAAAAACACATTTTGACCATATAATAATGGAATTCGTGTTAACAAATGAAATAGTAGTCCTTTAATCAACCTTTTAACTTCTTTATTATTTTTGACAGCGAGTGCCTGAGATTCTGTTCTACAGGCTTATCCAGAAAGAGACATGTCAATCAAGGCGTGGACCGAACATATGGTTCGCCGTCAAGAACGAGACCAGCGAACTAGAAAACACGAGCTTCTCTTCCAGCATTAAGATCTATACGGTATTCCATATGGAACGAAGTATTCACACGTTGAATAACTCGAAAAGAAAATGTCGTTCAGAATTCTCATATTGCCGTTACACATGATATATATATATATATATATATATATATATATATAAAAAAATAATAAAGAAGTTAAAAGGTTGATTAAAGGACTACTATTTCATTTGTTAACACGAATTCCATTATCGCCAAGATACATCCTTCAGTAAAATAAACAAGGTCAAGATTGGGAGGCTAAAATGATACTTTATATTGTAATACTGACCTGAAATGCTGATCTTGACCTAAAACTAGGGACTTGGTTGTAGTGTCTCCCAAACAGCATGCCTGTAATTATTGAAATTTATTTAAAAATCTTCGTTATCAGCATGATCATCCCTAGGCCAAGTTATTGGAAAATCTATCCATCCTGCAAGTCATGCTTCGGTACAGTGTTAAGTTCTAATTTCTAAATCTTATCTTGAACCGTATGAACTTGACATTGGTACCTGCTTTTCGTGTGCAACACTTCATCTCATCATGCATATCACTTTTAAAAGGTAATTGAAAGTACCTAAATTTGAAAATTGACCTTTAAAATGTGACCTTAACCTTGTAAATTGTGCCTACGCTTGACACTCCGTCTACTCAAGCTGATTCCTTTTTCATGGAAATTTAAAAGCTATCGACGCAGGACAAAGTTATGCTCCTGACAAAGTGTCAAGAACACACTATTTTAATGGTATATTTGACATTGACTTGTGACCGTGCCATTGGACTTAGGGACCTGATTCTTGAAAGACACTCCGCCTCATGCTGATCATAATGGTAAGTTGTTTAAAAATCCATCAATGCTGTACAAAGGTATGCTCCGTACAAAGTACAAATATTTTCCGTTGCCCGCCGCCCACCAGCCTGCTCAGCTTTTCCCATAAAACAAAATGGTTTGTAAAAAAGTATTCTAGATTATTCATTACATGCCATCCATTAAGTAATCAGCTTAGTTACAGCTGATCGGGTACCTCAGATGATGATCCAAAAGACAAATTGTGAAAATTTAATTGAACATCTGTTGTAGTTAATGATGTATATATTTGTTGCATGCGAACTTCAACCTAAATTTCAACATGCTTACCTTATCCGAGCTTTTATAAGTACAACATGGGCATAATCCTGCTAAAAAGCTAGTTACAGTTAAAGTTCTAAGCCAAATAAAACCCTATTTATTTAAGCTCGAGTGCATGGAAAGTCTAAGGCTTATTGAAACGAGTCTGTTTCCAACCAGTACGTTGTGCCTTTGGAGGAGATCTAAAGAACGCTCCCAGAGTGGAGGATCGAACCCGTGACCTCCCGATCGCTAGGCGGACACCATATCCACTACGCCAATGTTTTGGCCAGTGATTGTCTATAAAGACATTGAACACATATGTAAAGTTGTAATTCGACATCTGTAGTGAATACAGAGATATTAAGATGTTACAGGTTTACCTTAAGCAAATTTATACTTTCACAAAGGGGAATAATTCTGTTTCATTGCTGATCAGAGATCAGTGACCTCACAAAATGACCACGAACACATGTGTGAAGTTTCATTTCAATACAAGTAGTAGAAATAGTATAATGGAGAAGTTGTTTGTTTACCTTAGCCACATTTTAAGTACAAAAAGGGGCAGATTTCTGCTGAATTACAGGTGAGAGTAACGTAACTCGGTCATTGATGTCACACCAATTATAGGGAGATGTTGCACGTTTACCATATCCTAATTTCTGAGTCCAAAAAGGGTGCGTAATAAGTAATGGTTACGAATCTTGGTCAGTGCCCACACATAAATAACCACCAACACATGTGTGAAATTTCAATTGGATACCCTAGTTAAAACAGTGATATGAAGATGTTGCATGTTTACCTTAACCAGCGCATTCATGAGAACGTGCCGAAGTACAGCTCCAACTATTCGGTGAATAGTCAACCTAACAATCAGCGAGTATTATATAATGACTTTATAAAAATAAGTATTAGGAATTTTGAACGATTACAATTTATGAAACATGACATGGAATAACATGCAACATTTAGTATATTTTCCTCGCGGTTTTATTCCAACTACGAACCGTGTTTGATTGGTCGGAACACAAATACAAATTAAAATTCCATAATAAAATTTAGAATGAATCGCATAACCATTAAATATCTGATTGCATGCTTGATTCTTTGTTTGATAAGTAAACGAATGTAATTTAACACATTATATTAGATAATATTTGGCTCGAAGTTCGGACGGCTCGAAGCTTTTTTGTTGGTCCTCGCGAGCCCTGGGAGTCGACTGTATTTTGATTAAACAGATGGTTTGCAGATGTCCCTTAAAGTTCAATATTATATATGCACATCTGTGTGGGAGATATTTGCCTTAACTTAACTGTCTTAGAGTGACAGTTCGCGGATATATATATATATATATATATATATATATCAGCTGTTTTTTTAATAAATTTTCGGTTTCTTACTCTATTCCAAAATATATCTTTACTTAAACGATATAAGGTATATAGTTTG